>JABUIW010000069.1:1213580-1248465 GCA_013363375.1 Menidia beryllina | reverse complement strand
TGAAGGAGAGGGTGTGTCTGTTTCCAAATACACAAGTAAGTAAAAGTGTAAGATCCACATCTCTCTCTCAGCCATGATCATGTATCTTCAGCTGAGGTGATTCTTAAAGTTAGCATTTAGACATGGCTCATATGTGGGTGTTTGAACGTTTGATATCAGACGCGGGTCAAAGAAATATCCGGATGTAGGTAGAAGATAAAACAAGATAGAAGAAAAATGAGTCTATCCTTTAAGAATGACCAGAACTGTCTGTGTTATTTACTTTCCTGTCTGTTTTTGTCCTCTGTCTTCTCTTTTTTCCCTCTCCAGGACCAGGGATTATAGGAAATGTCCAAGCTACTTCAGAAACATCCATTATCTCCATCAACTGGACTTCACCTGATGGTCAAGTTTTAAGATATAAAGTGGACTGGGACAACAATTCAAATTTCACAGATCAAACCTCCATCACACTTTTCTATATGTCTCCCGGTACTCTCTATACCATAAACATCACTGCCGTTGCTGGAGACAATAAGACGAAAGGAGAGCCCTACACCTTTGAAAAAGTCACCAGTGAGCCCATATTTCCTCTTCTATTATAGACAATGCTTATGATTACATTTTCTCATCATGCTTGTCTTTTAAATATGCAGTTTATTAGATGATTCAAAGCTCAATTCTTTGTTTCACGTTTTTTCCAGAGCCCGAGAAGGTTACCAGTCTCAGTGTGACTGGTGTCTCCACATCATCTGTGTCACTAAGATGGGAAAAACCATACGGCAATGCAGACCATTACAAAATTCAGTGGAACTCGAAAGATAATAGCTTCACCATCAATCACACTCAAAACACCTTCTATACCATCAACAGTTTAGTCCCTGGAGTCTCATACAACATTACAGTGACTGCCGTTGCCTTGAAGTCAGTTGAGGGCGAAACACTCTTCATAGACTCCTTCACAAGTAGGTTAATGATTTTTTAAAATTAATGTTAATTTTAAGGGGGGGACTTCTGTGTTATTAAGGATTTATTAATGCATTTGATTCTTTTCGTGAAGTGGTTGCATTCACAAGAGTTCACTTTTGGAGACGAGAAAAAATAATTTTGAAAATCGAATTTTTAGGTCAGTGATGTTTTTTGTTGTAAATAATCAGATAGTTAACACTTTTTGTGACAGAGGTAAACTGACAGACACAACAAACACAAAGTTACATACTTCTGTCCTTTAAAACTTCTAAAGATCATTTTGTACCATTGAACTAAAATGTTTCCTCTGCTGTTGAACAGGACCTGCAAAGCCTCTGGATCTTACATTAACATCACGGAGAACTGACTTCATGGCGTTCACCTGGACTTTGCCTGAAGGAGAGATTGAGCATTACATCGTGAACATCTCCAATGCAGATCTGCCCTATATGAATTGGACAGAAACACATACCCGCTCAGCGAACTTCTCCCTTTTATTTCCGGGAAGACTTTATAATTTGACAGTGACAGCTGAAGCTGGAAAGTTCTCTAGCACATCTGATGAGCTTTCGTTTGCCACTGGTAAGAGCATATGAAAATAGCATTTAACAATCCAGGCTTGAAATGAAATAGAAAATAAATAATGGATGGATGAATGTTCTTTATACCGTCCGAGTTACATGTTTGAATTCCCCCCTGATTGTCACTTACTACTGTGACATTCTGATCAGTTTGTATATTAACAATTTAGATTTGAACATGTGTAGTGCGAGTTCTTGGATTGAATTTTCACTCCCCAAGTCCTCTGTATCCTGTTTTCTAAACCTTTGAAATCTTGGGTGATTCAGGCACATCTCTGCCCACACACACATCACGTCCATGGATATGGCTCATTTGTTTTTTTTATTCCTAAAACTTCTTTTACTCGTTAAATGCTTAAGGTTTTTCATCGTGTCCGCATCTAGTGGTAAGCACTGTAGAGAACACTCAACTGATCTGTGTGCATTTTTGTGAGCATCTGTTGTTTTTTCCCTCTTAGTTCCCAATCCCCCTGGTTCCCTCGTCATCAGTAACAGGACGAACTCTTCACTTATGCTGGAGTGGACGACCCCAGTAAAGATGGAAAATGCTTCTGGGATTAAATACGTGTTTAGTTACACAGACACCAACGATTCTAATGAGACAAAAACTAATAAGTCCGAAGGAAATGCCAGACAGCTTCGTCTAGGCGGACTCAAGTCTGGAACCCTCTACAACATAACCATCGCCACCATTGGACCCCACGATTTGCAAAGCATCCTTATCAGCAATTCATCTTTCACTTGTAAGTTTGCCTGCCTGGCTGTTCCAGTTTACTTAATAATTTTAAATGGATAATTTCCTGCTACCAAATTGCTTTTTCTTTTTTTAAAAAAAAAACATTTTTTCTCCATTTGTTGCCATTTCAGTGCCAAACCCAGTGGAGATTTTTAGAGCTTCCCCCATTTCCACAACTTCAATATCAGTAAACTGGGCAGAACCACTGGGCGCCAAGTCTCATTACGTGTACTTGGTTAAAACTTATAACGAGACAGGAGCACTTCTTGACTCTCAGAGTGTCAAAAATACCAGAGTAGAGGTGAACGGACTTCAGCCAGGATCTAAATATATTATCAAGGTTACAGTAAAAGCCGCGGATGGGGCTGAATCCATTTCTGCATCAACATCCTGTTACACGTGTAAGTAAAGGGAGATGTTTATGAGTGAAAAAGGCTACAGGAACAGTTGATTTTAGCCCTCCATAACTGTCTGCTGCATTTGCCTCAGGGCCCAAAACGGTGACCAACTTAGAAGGAGCATACGTGAATACAACAGCCATCAAGTTGACTTGGGCAAGACAGAGCGATCATAAGCCCTCCTATGTCTACGTGGTGAAAGCATTCGATGGTCCTCTGGAGATTCGGAATGGTTCAACAGAACAGGAATCGTACACCTTCTTTAGTCTGAACCCTGGAACCCTGTACACTTTTTATGTGTACACAGTCATTGAAGGGGTCTTATCCACAAATAACAGCACACAAATATACACAAGTATGTCCTCTATTTTCCTGAAATGTGTTTTTGTAGTCTAAGTTTTATGTCATCACTTTAAAATCTATACTGCTGAGAAGAATGGAAACAGGAAAACAGTATTTATTGTTGCGCTTTTGTAAAGTAGGTTAAAAGAAAGCCCCGTATAGTCAGATTTGAACTTTTATTCTCGATTTATTGCTCGATTATTCTTATAACTGTTAAATTCCTGCATTTTGAGAGTTTTGATTTGTTATAAGATCGATTTAAGTTTGAGCTTTTTTCCTTGTGTTTCATTAACCATTACAATAAGCATTTCTCAAATTTAGATTTCGGGGACAAATACACTCCTATTTGGTGTTTATTTGAATGCACATTGTGTCACAGTTAGTCTGTTAACAAGGTCACTTAAAATAATCATGTAAATTAAATGAAAGCCTTTTCTGCCCTTTAGTTCCAGGTCAAGTTTCTGGTGTCATAGCCAAAGGAACCACAACAAGCCTGACAGTGAGCTGGAACAAGGCACCAGGGCAGGTATCCTCATATTCTGTCTGCCTGAGCGAAAACCACAGTCAGTGTCACAGAAATCTGGGCAACGACACCACCAGCACAGCGTTTACGAGCCTAACACCAGGAGTACATTACTGCGTGGTGCTGGTGACCAGAAGTGGACCTGTTCAGAGTAACAATGTAACTCACTGCAATGCAACTTGTGAGTAAATTTGAGATTTTAAAAGCTAATATTCACACTTTGTCAGCTATGCTTATTTTACTAATGAGTTCTATCCCTCTGTTGTTCAGTTCCCAACCCTCCTGGCCCCATCACAGTGGCTTTTGAGACTGTCAACTCCATTAATTTTACCTGGGAACGTCCTGAAAACATGGGCCATAATCAGTACAACTTCACTGTGTCGAGTGGTGCGGCGAATAATCTGACTGGGAACAACTGGTTCCTCTTGGAAAACCTCAAGTCAGGAAGCCCCTACTCAATCTCTGTTATTACTATTGGTGTGTCGGGCTATACGAGCACAGCAGTAATGGCCGAGAACTACACAAGTGAGTAGATTCAAACTGATTCAAACTTCACATCTTCACAATACCCATGCCGTAGGATTTCGTCCACATATTTTACAATGTAAGATAAGCATTTGTTTTCAGTCTGACATATTCATCTTCAACACTTGTTTCTTATATACTTTTATTTTTTTGGTGTTGATTGTAATTGTTACTAATGCAATGCAAATTTTGTTACAGCTTCTGCTGTGATAAATAAAGCTTACTATCTCTAAAATAACTAAGATTTCCTAAAAAAACAGAATACTGAATTTGTTTCCTTTTGTCAGTTGCTGATAAATAAATGTGTCCTTGATGATCCTTTCTGAGTCAAATAGCTGGATTTAACACATTTACATCACACCTTTGTGTATTTGTCGACCATAGAGACTATTTAAGCACACTACAGGGTTTTAAGAGATTCAAACTGCCTCCGTCCATGCTTATTCAATGTATCCCTTCTGTCTCACTTCTCCAGAACCATATGCTGTAACCGAGCTGAAGCAGACAGAAATAACAACAAATTCAGTCACCTTGGTCTGGGAACAAAGAGAGAGCCGACCAAACTACTCGTATGAGGTCCGTGTTGCTGACAAGCCGCCTGCAAAAGTGGTAAAAAATACTGGGGCAACAGTTCTTGACCTTCGGTCTGGAAGCAATTACAGCTTCACCGTCACCACGCTGACAGCAGATGGCACTCGAGCAGAGCCTGCGACAGTTTCCTACTTCACACGTGCGTTTCCTGCATGTCTTGTCAGAAATGGATCAATCCGTTGAATTGCGCCCCTTTACAACGTGTAACAGGGTATCTTGTGTTTTTAGGGCCACTCAGAGTCAAAGAGTTGCAGGCTATGACCTTAAACACAACTGCAATTAACCTCACATGGAAAGAGCCAGAGGAGTACAAAGAGGAATACAGATATTTTGTGCAGACAACAGGCTGTGCCATCCAAAACCAAACCATGGCAGAGAAAAACTCTGTAGTGAGAGGACTCACCCCCGGAACAAACTGCACCTTCTGTGTGTCTGTGAAGGCAGCTGATGGCATCAAAGGGGAGGAATACTGCACCTCTCAGTACACTAGTAAGACTCTTGCTTTTGTTTGTTTTTTTAATCATCTGTGTGAGGATCTGTTTTAATTTTCCTCGTCTGCACTTGGACAGAGCCGGAGACGGTGGAGCCCAGCATCTCCAGTCACGGCTCTAATAGTTCAGTCCAGGTGTCATGGACCAAACCTCCTGGAAATATAGAGAGATATAAAGTTTCCCTTAACAGCACCACCACTATGATCTATACAGAAGAGCTTAATTCCTCAACTTATTTCATCCTGTTTTCCAACCTGTCAGCTGGAACGCTTTACAGTGTTAAGTTGAGCACATTCAGTGGACCCTTTGGCGCATCATCTGAATATGTTACTAATGCAACGTGTGAGTATAAGGAACTATTTTATATTCTCAGTTTAGATTTACTCAGGGAGAACTACACTTATTCGATCACAAATAACTTCAGTACACTAAGCCTCTCACTTAACGGAGACTGGGATGTAAAATTAGAAAAATGATTTGCCCTGATGCTGAACACTTGTGTTATGCTGATGGTCCTGCTGCTGCAAGGCCGAATAAAATGTTTTGCCTTTTTTTTTACTTTGATGAGTCAGATTAGGCTCCCTGAACAAAGATTGCTGGCATTGTTAATGATCAGAAATATGACCTAAGTAAATCAGTTTTATATGTTAATTCAAAGCTGCTGATAAGAAAATGAAAAAGGACAAATGTGGATGTAATAAGCTGATCACCAGGTTATTTAACTTGTTCTAACGTTATTTATAAAAGGCTTAAATGGTCACCTTTGTTTTGGAAAAATGTAAAGAATATTTTAAAGTTTAAAGTTTTTTTTTTAAAGTTGGGTATCTGTCTCTGCAGTCCCTAACCCTCCGGGACTGATTGAGATCCTGAACAAAACGACAAGTGCCATTGAATTTAGATGGGAAGAGGCCCCTCTAATGAGTGGTGGATCATTCCACTATCAACTGACTTACACACCACGCCAGAGCGGGAGCGACAGTACCATCCCTGGGACCACAACCAGTTACAGATTTTCCTCACTGCTATCTGGGACTTCTTACAACATTTCTGTGAAGAGCGTTGGACCGATGAATTTTGAGAGCGAGAGTGTTCACAGCAGTATGGTGACCACGCGTAAGGGCTCTATTTTCTTAACCACAGAGGCATTTATTTTGGGTAGCAGTTTCTGCATTTCTCTGACGTCTCATTCTTTCAGGACCACATAGCGTGGGGGCTGTTGCCGCCGATCCAGCAGAGACAACGATCACAGTCACATGGACTAAGCCTGATGAGTATAAGAGCAGCTACCGTTACAACGTGACCTGGGAAAGCACAGATGGGAGCATCAGCAGCAACATGACTAGTACAACTTCTCATTTCATCAGTGACCTGATACCTGGCAGCCAATATAAGATCAGGGTCACCACAGAGACCTCTGATGGAACCCAGGGAGCATCAGAAAAGGTTAAGAACTGCACAGGTACGATTATAGTAACTCTATATCATTTAAATATTTTTTGGGGAGATTGTACAGTTGTGTGGTGCTTATGCTGGTTTGTGCTCATCTAAAATACTAAAAAAAAAACCACAAAAGAAATTTCATGTAGAATTTTGTTCGAATAGGTTTCTATGGCCATGTTGTTTAATCTATCGAATTTTTACATTGTGGTTGTAAATCAAAAGGGGATTTTTCTGACTCTTAAAAACACTCAGATTGCAATTGAAAAGGGCTCATTTTAAAGTAGTGCAGAATGTCACATGAGATACAAAAGAATAACAAAAATGTCATGAAAAAATGAGAGTGGTTTAAAAAGATGTCTGGTTTTACTTGACATTTATTTCTGTTTTGTTGCTGCAGATGCAAGCCCCGTAACAGATTTGACATGTCGCGGACCAGACTCACCAAATGCAGTGCTCATTTTGTCCTGGGAAAGACCCTCTGGCCAGAGCTTTGGTTTCCAAGTTTCTGTAGAAAACAATGGACAGACCAACGTGTTGAACGCCTCGTGTTGCAACCACAATGTTTCCCAGCTTCACCACTTCACTGAATACAATGTCAACGTGAAAACTCAAAGCTGTGGACGTCCAAGCAGTCCTGTATCTCGTAAATGCCGGACCGGCATCACAAGTAAGTCCTTATCTTCTGTGCAGTCACGCGTGCTTCTTTAGAATTGACAGCATCTAAAATAGTGGTCATTAGAGTTTTAGATGCACCTGCACAAAGCAAGCGATGTAATTCATTTGTATGTGTTGTTTCCCCAGCTGAACTTTAGCCGGCAGTATCCTGTTAAGAAGTACTACAGTGAAACTAATTCTCAATATCTTTCTTTTTTTTTTGAAGAGCCACCCATTCCTGCAAATTCTTCCCTTCTAAGCTTACCAATTCATGTATCACACAATAAGTTCACTGTTCAGATTGATCGAGAACTGCTAAACGAAGCGAACGGAAGGATTACACATGTTGGGGTCCTGGTAGCAAGCGCTGTTCCTGGTAAGTTCAGTTTTTTTTTCACAATTTGAAGGAGTGTGTACTTTGCTTTTGTAATCAATTTGACACTCATCTGACAGTTTTTCTCACAATTTCACGTTTATTCTTGTACATCACTGTTATATTGGAACAAATGAGACTTTTTTTGGGGTATTTGTTTCCTTCCAGGTGATTCTGATTTGACAGGCTACTTGGGAAAAACACATCAGGAATGGAGAGAAAAATCTGCCAAAGCATACCTTGCAACAGTCATCGAAACCACCCCCCAGTCACGAAGCAGTGAGGATCATCTGCTCATCGGAATAGGGACTGAAAAAACATGGAAGGGCTACACCAACGGTGCTCTGGACCCCAGCGGATCTTACCAGTAAGAACACAAAGTACACAAAAAAGTACACAACTGATTTGTTATAGAATTTACAAAATATGAAGATAGTAAGATTGTCATCCGGGGTTGAATAATGATTCTATTCATATTTTATTCATATTTGTGACCCTTTAGAATACTTGAAAGCGATGATTACCGGAACAAATGATTACAACTGTAATCTATGGACTACAAACTATATCTGATCAAGTGAAATTTGGGTTTAAAATATTATTTCAAACGTCTAAAGTGAATGGTTTGTTTTATCCTGCAGCTATGCCATTGCGATGTTCACCCATCTGGAGTTACAAAATAAACTTGTGAATGGCAAGGACTCGCTGGTGTCCATAACTAACTTTTATGAAGTTGTTACACTGTTGAGAGACCCAAGTACGGTTTGCAGAATTTTATGGATTTAAGTCATTTTACACTGTGAGCAACATATTGAATTTCTATTTGTCTTTCTGTCATGATTTTTGGAAACATTTTAGACATCATTCCAATGGCTGTCGGAGTCACTTTGGGAATATTTGGAATTCTCTTCATCATCCTCATGGGCTTTATTATCTACTGGAGAAGGTTAGTCAGTACCATGAAACAAAATGCTGTCAAGACACTGTTTATTTATACAGACTGAAAACTAAACATATACTGTGCTGCAGATTATCCAAAAAAGAGGCTCCAGACATCCAGATTGGTTCACTGAGGTGAGTTTTACATTTTTACCTCACGGGTGATGTACTGTATGTCTGAGTTTACCGAACAACAACAGTGATTCTGTTATTTTGCTTTCTCCTCTTTCATTTTCCAGAGCTAAAGTGTAAGTACGAGTCATTTGAACAATCATCAGAGTTAAATATAGTGCAGTTTTTCATTTGAGAGTTCTCATTTTTATTTGATCTGGGTTGTCGGTCTGAACAGGAGTGCAGCTGTGAGGGTGGAGGACTATGAGGTGTACTACAGGAAGCAGAAAGCAGACTCAAACTGTGGATTTGCAGAAGAATTTGAGGTGAGAAATTATAGTTGATCCTCGTTTGTGACACATATTGTGGTAAGTTGCTAGAATTTTACACTTTAAGTTAATGTAACAACTATGATATTTCTCAAAAGTTGGGGAAATGGGATTTTTACGATTACTGTAATACCTCAGTGAAACAATAGAAGGACTGTAGTGCGATCAAAGGCGCAGCACTAGTCTGAGCTCTAATCTATCTCATCCAAAATGGAGTTTTGTTTGCAAACACTTCTGCATCCACCATGGCTCTGGCTTCATTGTCTGGAGCATACAGATCAACTTAAAAAAAGCATCTCACATGCTCATGACCACACACCAAGATAAAAATGACCACTGGTCCGCTGTTTGCTGTAGATTTGTTTTCTTCTTTTTCCTTGTTTAAGGACCTCAAGCCTGTCGGCACCAGTCAGGCAAAGACACATGCGCTGTCTTTGGAGAACAAGCCTAAAAACCGCTACAACAACGTGCTTCCTTGTGAGTTATCCTCTCCATTCCTCCTCTGTTGCTCTCATCACTAACACTCATTCTTCACAGAGAAATAACCACCTTCCATGCCTGGCATCCATGATCATTTACCCATTTTTGCTGAAGTTTAGCCAGGGGTGTCATAGTTTATCTTTCATATCCCAACATAGAACACAGTGAGGGAAACCTTATTGCCAAAGCTGAATCATTACCCTTTTTATATGGATAGATTAACTTTATTGATCCCACCGTGGGGAGAATCTGAGAGCCTCCCTGGTCTGGGGGAGAGAGTGAGAGGATTTGACCATGAGGAAAGTTAGCTTGGCCAACACCCTCCTCTCACAAACCATTTTTTTACCCTCTTCTTCACCTCCCAGATGACTCGTCAAGAGTGAAACTCTCTATTATCCATGGAAGTCCATATGATGACTACATCAATGCTAACTACATGCCGGTGCGTACTGACACTCATTAACACGGCTCCCCTTCTCTGTTTTACACCACATCCAACCCAACAGCGTAACCTCTCATTCTTTTTGCCTCATGTCAGTAATCTGAACTACTCCGTCATTCGCGCTAAACGCTCGAGGACCTCGTTCAAACCCAACTTTGATGTTATCTGTGGCTGGGTTGGCCTTTTTTTCTGGCAGGGTTACCTCTCCAGGAAGGAGTTTATAGCAGCTCAAGGTCCTTTGCCCGGAACAGTCGACGAGTTTTGGAGGATGATCTGGGAGAAGAACGTTCAGACTCTAGTCATGCTGACACGCTGTAATGAACAGGGACGAGTGAGTGTGCACACAAACCGGCAGAATTTGCAGCAACATGGACTTTGCACATCATGAAATATACTCAGTATTTTTTAACGATTTTTTTTTAAGATTAAAAAATCTAACTCATATGTGATGGACAGCACATTGCACATTAAAGACATTCATGGTCTTCTCTTTTCAGGTCAAATGTGAGCAGTACTGGGTGCCCGGCACAAAGCACTTTGAAGACATCACTGTGACAACCACCTCAGAAATACCACTCGATGACTGGACTATCAGAGACTTTGATGTTAAAAATGTAAGTAAGAAAGTGGGGGAAAAAGCACTCCCAGTACAATTTACTGTGTCCTTGCCATTTACAATGTCAGCAGCATGACAGGGCTTTTTGTTAAAAATAATTTTATTTAGAACACAAATGAATGTGTTCTGTTTTTGTTGGCACGTGTCTGGGCATCTGTGATGTACAAAAAGGCAACCATCGCCTCTCATACCTTAAGGATTTGTATTGATATTACATTTGGAGTGAAAAGCAGTTTGCTTTAAACATGAATTCTTGCTTTTAGGTCATTATTATGTCAGACAGCTCTCAGCTGCCGTTTACCTCCTGAGCTCCGGAGCTCATGTTAAGGTCAAATCGGTTTTCAGACTTTTTTTTTTCCAACCTTGTCCTTCATCTCCCGCAGGTGAAAACAGCAGAGGTCCGTTCAATTCGTCACTTCCACTTCACTGCCTGGCCAGATCACGGGGTCCCAGAAACCACAGAGCTCCTCATCAGCTTTAGACATTTGGTCAGGGAGCACATGAACCAGTACTCGAGAAACTCTCCCACTGTGGTCCACTGCAGGTCAGGAAGAATGCTCAAACAAATGCACACTTTAGTTCTATGTGACAGGTACAGAAATTCCAGACAAACGGATCTGATCTTCTGTCTCTCTCTCTCTCTTCCCTGTCCCCTGTCTGTGGGTTTATGTTGCCAACACTCAGTGCTGGTGTGGGGCGCACCGGCACCTTCATAGCCATCGATCGATTGATCTTCCAAATCGAGAGGGAAAATACCGTGGACGTGTTTGGCATTGTTTATGACCTACGAATGCACAGGCCCCTGATGGTGCAGACGGAGGTAGGAGGCAGTTCCTGCCGCCGAGCCCTTTTCATGCATCTTGCTCAATATGATCAGTTTGTAGCTCACCAGTCTTTCTCTTTGGATATGTCTGCAGGACCAGTATGTGTTCTTAAACCAGTGTGCCCTGGATGTCATCCGGTCGAGAACAGGGAACAACGTGGATCTAATCTACCAAAACACAGCCGCACTCTCCATTTATGAGAATGTGGAACCAAAAAAGGGTTTTCCCAGAAATAAATATTAGATTAGATAAAGCTCTTCCATCTCTCTTCCTCATTAAAAACAAGGAACAGAGCAGGCACATGAAAAGGGAAGGGCTTTCACAGATCTTAATGCTGTATATATATATATATATATATATATATATATATATATATATATATATGTTTTTACCAGTCACAAATATTAGTTCAAAATGATCCAACCTTCTAGTGCCTCTACTTACATGTATTTATTTGTTTTTAAAAAAAGTTGAGTGTTTGATATTGGAATAAATGTGTGGCAGTGCAGTTGTGGATAATGTCACAGGCAGAAATGTGGTTAAGATATAGTTCTTCCTTGATACTGCATACTTTTGCATTGCTGAAAATTTCTGATTGCTTCCTACTGTATGTGACTCATTCAGATTACTCTTTTTTACTCAGGTAGCTTTTTTGGATGCTGTATAGATATATTTTTTAGAAACATTTGATGAAAACAAACTTTGGATCTGCATAAAATAAATGCTGGTGTAAATAATGTGTGCCTGATAACAACCTGTAGGCTTTCAACACCAACAGGTGGCACTCTTCTGTTTTCTTCTTCTTAAGATGAGTAGGGACCATATGATGTTGTTGCAGGAAACTTAAATGATGCCTTATTATGTTATTTTTGCTTGACTAACAGTACACCAGTATGAACTGTGCAATGTTTTTATTGAAGAGGTGTTGATGTTTGAGTCTATTTTATATGCACTGTAATGTGAATAATGCGCTGGATGCATTTTTTTTCTTCCACACTGTCCACTTTAAACAAAAGATATGTTTTGTTGCTTTTTTTCTTATCAGTAGTGTTTATCACATTTTGGCCAGTTCTTAACAAAGTGGAATATTTTACTAGTCATCTATCATTTGATTGCTCAGGAACTGAATATAACATAAAATTGTCTTATTGCACCAGCCTAAATCTTAGACTGTTGCTTTCATTGTTTTCTTTGATTGATGTTTGTTGTTTCTTTGTACATTCCTTACAGAAACTGTAATTCTGTGTAACTTCCTGCTTCATATCGGATCCGACTGTGGTCATTTCCTGTGATTTTAAGATTGTCCGCAAAGTACAGGCATTATTTTCAGCTTCTAAAGCAAAATTTTCCATGAGGCCGGTACGCCTTTGTAAGTAATTGTACTAGTTCAGGTTATGTTCTGTTTTGTTTATATGAGTATGTGCTTTAAATGCTTGAAAGCACTTATGTTTTAAATGACAAATAAGAATAGGAAACAGTCAAATTTGTATGATGTTTTTAAAGACTTTATGAGATGCTTGCTGGTTCAATGCAATTATGTAAAATGAGGCGGGATTTTAAAATGTTTATGTATCTCAGGCTATCAACATAAATGGGAAAAAAAGGATGTTTATATCTTATCGTATCAATCTCCTCTACAAGGATTCACCAGCCTTAATATAATTAAAGCTTTATTCTCTCAATACAATGTTGTCTGTGCAGTTAATACTGTTGAAATGACCACACAGAAGTCACAATTTAACTATTTTTTGTTTTTTTGTGACATTTTACAAGCCGTACTGAAAAATTATTTGACGACATGTTCATTATACAAACTCTGTCTAAATTTTTTTAGTCAAAAGGAAAGATCTAAAGGACTCAAACAACCCAATTCTCCATAATGCAGATGTAAGTCAGCCTGCACACCTCTGCAATATTCAGCTTTGAAGTTACAAGTAGCAAAGTAGCCCTTACACAGGTAAATAATGGAGCCATTTTTCTTCCTTATTCTATGAAGATAAAAGCTCCTCACAGAAACTCAGAAGATTTTACTGCCCACAGCAGACCTACACTTAGGCCCATCTACAATATGGAGTTGTTTTCACACTGCACAGTGCCAATGGTAATATAAGATTCTGCCAGAATGTCGGCTTCAATGAGACCCCGCTCCATCTTTCCAGTCCGCCATGTCATCCTTGTTTTATGTCTCTGACATCCAGAAGTTGGATTTAAAAATAGATCTGGCATTTAAATGTCTCTTTCTTGTTTCCTCTATTCTCTGAGAGAGAAAACAAGGTCCAGGAGCAATCAAAAGAGCTATACGACCTTTAAATGTAAAATTAAATAATAGGTTGGTTCAAAATTAACCAGTCATAAGCACTGTGAACCCAAGCTATACTTAAGTAAGAAAAATATTTTGCATCTAATCAAACAGATGTTAATGCTAGCCAGATATTAATGATCCCTCTCTACGAAGAGTGTGTAAATTATTCCTGCACCTCAGTCGGATAGGATTGTGAAGTGATGTCTTATGTTGTTTTTATAAACCATAGAAATGCAAAAAATGTACCTTGTAAAACGTATAATCAGATGACAGAGAGAGAGAGATCACGTGTTGGATGCATTTTCAAAAATTTCCTGTTAAAAAAAGAAAAAGAGTAAAAATTCTCAGAATTTTCGAGTTTCCAGACTCACTTTGTGTGATCAGGAAAACGCATCTGACACAAAAAGCTGCAGCTGTTGTAGTACCCACCTGCGGCCACAGGGGTCGCCAGAGCGCCCTGCTTGGCCGCGGTCATCCGAGCCGCAGCGGGAGGATCCAGACCATTCCGCTCTCTCCATGTTGAAACGGAGCAACTTCTCCTCCGACAGACAGACCCCAGCCGTCCCCCCACAACCCAGCTGTCCTCTCCCTGAGCCCTGCTATGACACAGCATTGGGAAGGGAACCCTGAAACCGTACGAGCGCTGATCGGCAAAGAGTAAGTCTGTGTCTTCTGCCCACCTCACGCCAACGCGGCGGTGACAGCAACTCGCTATTTTAGTTACTTCTAATCATTTAACTTACATGTTTTATATGCTAACTTATGCTAGCTAGCGCAGCTCTCACGGACGTTACGCGGAATAGGGCTTTGAAGGTATTTTTAGGCACGCCAGAGTTGCTATATTTGGAGGAATTTTATTATGTGGCGATTGTAACCTCATCTTTGTGTGTTTCCTTGACCACGTCGCGGGGTAGTTGCTAACGTTACTAGCTTCCTACCCTAAGTAAACCCTCTCCTCCTCGTTAGCGGAGAAGACCATGCTCCGCGCGGCTGTAGTTTGGCTGTCACCCGTTTGCATAGCAACCATGAGGTCCCCCGATTCCCACGGTGGCTGTGACAAACAAGGGCAAGCCACTGTGTGTCATTCTGCCAAATATACGTGTCTATTTATACACACACACACACGTACCCGTGCACCTAAGTATTCCTGTTGCTCTTTTTTTTTTATCGTAACGACAATAAACAGAGCTGGTAAACATTAGCGAGCTAAACGCGATAACGTTGCGATAACAGAAATGGGTCGACGGAGAAATTAACGGAGCGTGTTTAATTCCACGCAACCTCCTTTACCCGGAGGCTTCAAAACCCCTCCGTGGGGGCTTTGCCTCGCGACGTGTTGCACGGGGCAGTCGTCGGTGGCGGAAAGTGGGTTGACAGGCAGGGAATTGGGCACGAATGCCAACGTGTTCGAGGCCAAAACGTCCTCCCTGAGATGCCCCCCACCCCCCAGTTCTCAGCGTGGAACCCAAGCTGCGCTGTTCACAAGTGCAGCTCAGTGGGGGGGGGGGGGGTTCTTATATGCCGGCCGTTTTGGCTCTGAAACCAAACCTAAACATGGGAATTGTGGGTATATATAAATATTGCAGGTACCCGGCACACGTCGGTAAGTTAGATGAAGCCGCTGTTACAAAGAAATGCTGCATATTTGAATTTATTTTGAAGCATTGGAGCTGATTTCTTTCCAACAAAATGCCCTCGCCACCTTTAGAAGTTCCAACTTTAGTGACAGCAATTTTTTCCCACAACAGTCCCACAAGTATGATGAGCAAAATTGGTGTTTTTCCCCTCTTTTAGTGTAATAATGAAATTGCACATGAAAGCGACGTCTTCCTTTCTTAGAATATTTCGAAACTGCGATAAAAAAGCCCATGCAGATATTTCCCTTCTCTGAAAAAATCCCACAGTTGCTGCACCTAAGACTTTTCATGGCTGAGAGCCTGGCTACAGTTTAACCAAGCACAGCATCAGTGTTGGGAAGCACAATCCAGATCATGTTTAGGTATCTTTTAATAAGTCAGTGATTTAGCTATGATACCAGGCATGGCCAGTGTCGGTAGCTGTGTGGATAAGTCTTTTCTCATGGTATGAGACTTAGATTGGAGGCTGAGTTAATGTGGAGGTATCATTGTGTCATTCCCACCTATCTTTCTGAACATTTAGGGCAGATGAAGATGGAGGAACTCCTCATCTTTAACTGTCTAGTGAAATGTTGGGTTGAGAGGACCACTGATGTTGGCTAATAAACTGCTTCAATCAAGGCAAAGACAAAAGAAAAATTCAAAAGAGGTAACCGACCAAGGGAAATGAATACCGCTGTGTGAAATGTTAGGCGATACCTGGAAATTGCAGCAGAGCAAGGAAAGATGGCTACCTTTTTTGTCCCACACTTTCTCTTTCCATCAAAGCTCTGTGCATTCCTCACATCCGTCAGGCTGTCTGTCGTTCATCTGAACTTATCCGATTGCATCTTTTGCAAGATATAAGGCTCTCGGACCGGGTAAAATTGATCCAGAATTGATCGACGGCTAAAGGTCAGACCTTGTGCGGTGTCGGTGGCATCGATGGCAACATAGGAAGCATTTGAAGGTCATAAATGTTGCAGGACTCTTGGAGCCCGGTCATTAAATTGTGAGCGGACACTACTCTCATTTGTATATCAGACTTTTCACAAGCCTGGGCTGCCATAAATAGTGCCTGTGTGACAGTTTTCTTTTAGATGACTCAATATTTTACTACTAAGCCAATAAGCATCTATTAGACGTGGTTAAAACAATAATGTGAGACTTCACAGACTGATCTGTAAACACCTGATGTCTGATCATGGCACGTGACGGTCTGCCCTCCCCTAATCAGGTGGGGATATATAATGGTGTTGGGCCCTAAGCCTATCAAGTAGAACTATGGCTTTGCTCTACTGTGAATGACAAATAGGGAGACAGCAGTAGTGAATGAAGGAAAAACAACAGAATGGAGGGACTGAGAAGAGCTGTGTGAGTCACTTTCTGAGCGTGGTGGTGAGCTCTGCTTTTCTTTCTTTCTTTTTTTCTGTCGCTGGAAGACCAACCAGCAGATGCCAAAACTTCTCATGCTGAGCTGCGAGGGATACTTAGGAAATGCCATATTCATCCACAATCTGTTGACATGATGTTTGCTCAAGAGGGCACTTAAAGAAGTCATGGCTGTCATGGCGTAGCTGCAGACCATTTTTTTAATCTTATTCCTATTCTTCACTCATCTTTTATCTATTTACTAATTTTACAGATAAATTGTCAACGGGTTACTATTTAAAGATATCACAGTTCTAGCTGTTTCTCTACCCCAAAACCTGAAGATATTGCTGCAAATAACATAGTAACTTTATCGGAAAATGCAACCTTAAGCCACTGATTTGAATATGAACACTCTGAGTAGTAGAGCTCTCCTGATACACTCTTCCAGTTCACTAGGGATATAAATGTCTTCCCCAACATCTAGAGGGGAAATCTAGACTAAAACTGCTCCATACTGAATCTGTGTCTCTGCCCCTGGAGAGCAAAGCCCTTTTAGCTGCCTCTATTGTGCCAAGATCCCCATCCCCTGCAGATTTGAGTTCAAAGTAACTTTACAGCTGCAAGATGGCCTTTGTAGCCAAAACAGGTCAATTTTCCCAGAAACATCATCTGCTCTCCCAGAGAAATTTCCTCCGGCAAAAGTAGGGCTACAATATATATCCCTTGGTTTGTATCAAAGCTTTGGAAATTGAATAATGAAATGAACAAACTTATCTCCTGTATATGTTACAAATGTTTAAAGTACGCACAGATATTATTAATTCACAGATATTAATATGATCCCCTTGGACCCAGTTTTTGTAGCAGGTTGCATCTTTACAGGCAGACATTGTGGTTATTTTTCCATGATGGTTTGACGTCTTTAGATTTTACTGCCATGAAATTAACTGAACGCATTTTTTTTGTGCACAAGAAAAGTTGTTTTCCACCATTTGATTGGAGTTATTTTTAGATCATCTGATCTCTGTCGGCTAAAATGTGGTAATCTTTCAATTTGTTGCCACGCGCTCTGTGTCTCTCCTCTACAGCTTTTATGTTGCACGTCATGTCTCTGAATGTGCAGCACACAGCAGGCCGTTTGACAGGACACCCAGGATCGTCATCACACTGGAGTGTGTGAGGCAGGCCAGAAGTGGAACAAAGACTGGAGCTTCTCTGCGTTCTGGCTTTGTTCCCCTACAAATAGCTTTAGTCGCTCTTTCTACATCCAGCACATTGACACAAACAAATCCCGGGATTTTCAGCAAAACTTTGGACCCCTGGACTTTGACTGTGTTTCCGGGTAACCGGCTCTCTGTGAGGAGCGTGTTTAAGAGCGTGTGTCCACCGCTCCTTTTTACAGGCTGCTGTGAATGCTCTGGATGTGGTTATCGCCTTTTTAATCAATACCCACCTCTCGCACACCTTCCGCTCGCTTTATAGGGTTTCTGCTTTTGTCGATAATGCTGCCCTGGTCCCCCACTGTGAGGACGATAATGACGTGTGGCAGCACCTGTGCTGCCGCGCTCTCACCGTTTGCAATGCGCAGTTTGTTTGTGCGATCGGCAGATTTGTATAATTACTCGCATCACAAATATGAGAGTGCGCCCCACATGCCTTCGTTACCGCTCGACTTTGGCTGTAAAGTGCTTTCCGCGTGGCAACATTGGCACAGAGGTTTCGTCCGGTCCCTGAAAACGATTGGCCCTCTGCTGACCCCATGTCAAATCGGAGTAATCTGCAGTTTCCAGGGATAAACCGCCACATCTGTGTTGAGTTTAACAGCTGGGTTGTTGTAGGATTTTGACACACTCTACGCAGAGTTTTTTTTTTTTTTTTCCTGAAAGTGTTTCTGGGAGGCTTAATTACGTCATCAGCCCGTTAAAGCCTCTTTAGAGGGCCTTCGTGATGCTCTGTGCAGACTCAGATTAGCTGGAGTGTTTTGGGCTATCTGGCTGCTGGTGGTTTTCAAGTCATGGCATTTTATTTGCTGTTGACCAATCAGTGGATATCTTTTTAATGTCATGCTACAGCTTTCTTGCACAGCCTTCCCGCTTTTGGAAGAGAGTCGTGTCCGCACTGCATCTGTCACACAGCAGACCCCGATTTTACCTAATAAAGCAGTCAGGTGGGGGGAAAAGGACACTCAGCGGAAACATGTGACTCCCGGCCGTAGCTGCCCATGCCAAGCAGCTCCAAGAAAGTGAGCACCGCTTTAACCTTTGAGGAAGCTCTTGGGTTTCAGAGGCTGGTTTCCACGACGCGGGACCATCATCTGACTTCAGTCATCATGCGAAAGCCTGCTGATAATAATAACACGTGCAGTGTGTTCCTAAGAGATGGCTGCAAAGTAGACGGGTATAAATTTGTGGGTTTTAATGGATATAGGAGGGGCTTAGCACGCTGGAGTCGTAAAGTACACCATTTCTACACGAAAGGAAATCCTGAAACCCCTCTTTGCATTTATATGTGAGTTTCTTTCTCCAAATCGGACCGAAATCCCTGGGGAAGCGAGAGCTCTCGGTGTGGACTTTGCATATCCTCCCTGTGTCTGCGTGCACGTTAGGTGAACTGGACACTCTAAATTGCCCCTCGGGGTGAATGTGAGTGGTTGAGTGTCTCTGTGTGGCCATGTGAAGGACTGGCAGCCTGTCCAGGGTTTCCCCTACCTCGCGCCCGTTGTCGGCCGAAATAGGCTCCAGCCCCCCTGCGGAATAAGCGGCACAGAAAATGGATGGACGGTTAAAATGCCCAATAGCCGATATTGTTCTGCAGTTTTGTCCCCGTTTGTAGCCATTAATTCTCCGGCGGAGTAGGTGTCCAGTTTCAATTTATCGTTCACACTATTCTTGTCATTTTTCTTAACTGTGCTGATGTACCGGCTATAAATCACTGGGCAAGTCTCTGGCTCGGACCCCGTCCTATGAGTCAGTCCTGGCTCTTTGCTGTGAGAGTTGGCAGACCCACTGTGCTCTTATGAAAATGTCGCTTAGTTGTATTCTTGGAGAGAAACAAGCGGAATGCTGGTTATACAATATGCATGGGGCTCAATAACTCAGCAGCCCATAACCATATGGCCTTTCATTTGCCACGCTACTGTGGCTAACTGTTCCCCTGCTGCATGATATTTGGAGGGATTCTAAATCAAAAGTAATTAGGAAGCCTCAGTATTATTTCTGTGCGGCATCAAGTTTACTACAGACAGTCGTACACGAGAACAGATGCAAAAACATCCGGTCTGAGTGAAGAAATGTGGCAACCAGGCACGTTCTGGGTCAGTGTCAGAAGCCCACTTACTTGCAGGTGCACACTTTTCTTTGTTTTAATTAATCTTGCGTGTTTTGCAAAGCAGATTGTTGCCAGCATGTCTCGTGCGCACCATGAGATAATTGGCATTAAGACCCATCTTCTCATCATCTCCAGTTCTCTTTAAGTGACTTTGTTGGCCTCAGCTCCTCTGCTCTGCCAGGCTTCCATAGCATTTGTATGCCCCCCCCCCCCCCCCCCCCTCCCAAGCGCCGCCAGCCCTCTGATTCTTTTTCAGTTCACTACCTATTTAGGTTAGACATGCCCAAGTATTATTGCTTCCTCCTTTTGTGAGCTGTAGGTTGTGAGGCACAGATTCTGCCTCGGCCACCCAACCCCTTCAGCTCATGCTGGGTTTCCAGTAAATCATTAGCTCAGGTGTTATTGGCAGAGATCCATACATACGCTGATAAAGCAGGAATTTGTCAGTAGAATCGGTCGAAATAAATGTTTGACTAATCTTTTTAGTTTGTTTTACTCCAGTTTAACCCAGACAAACTCGCCCCAGCGCCGACTTGTTTAAAAGCTGTTGTCCATATTTGGCTTATCTTACATCCCAGCTCCCAGCTGTTTGAGAATGCATTGTTCTTTACACACGAAGGATTATAGGTCCCTTCGGTGGAATACAAAGATGAAACCAAACACAGGTGGTGGCAAACACAATATTTTTAGCTGTTGAATATACAGTATGGGGCATGACAGACCCAGCCTTTCAGAGGGGGGTTGTTTAAAGCTGATATTGCACAGACTGTCATGCTCCTGCTGTAAACGGCCCACTCCAGTCCAGAGTGTTGGCCCGGTTCAATGATTCATGAATATGATGGCATGAGGTGCCTCTAAGTGTTTTAGTCTCTGTTCTGCTACTAAACATACTTAGCGGACATTATATTACCAGCGTTTCAGCTCTTCATTTTAATGTTCTTATTTGGTAGGGTGGGGATTTATTTACATTGAACCGCTTATATAGTTATTTTGGAGGAGATGTGGACTGAATGATGTAAGCAGTTCCCGTAGGTCTCAGATTGAATGGGGCGGGGCTTCAGCCCGGTGGTGTGACCTGGAGGAGCACGGAAAGCAGAAGCACAGGGGTTGGGGCTGCGTAGTCTGTCTGCTGGGTCTGAGTTGGAGTGGACCCTGATTCTAACTTTCATACGTCTGCAGGTGGGACAGGCTGCTCCAACAAAGGACTCTGGATGCTGTGTGCCCCGGGGTTTAGGAGAAAGGTAAGCTGATCCCGCTCACCTGACGTTTTTTTTTCTTTTTTGTATATGAATGAAGTAAGCACTCCTTCTAAACGTGTTTATCGTCATTGAAACAAAAGGTAGTCCCTGAACTCATAATTTGTTGGACATTGAGCGTTTGCTTGCCTCACTTTACACCAGACATCAGTCTAGTTTTAAAATTCTGACACAGATGCGAGCTCATTTTTACCCATTTTTGCCATGAGGGATGTCTGAACCTCTTAGCGGAACAGAAATGAGGGAATTAGGGCATGTCTCTTAGGGTGGAATGGAGACTTTCTGTTTGTCATTTTTCTGACTCTTTCCATCTTTGTGACCACTGTTCCCGGATAAGGACCTGCTCAGCATAGTCTGTCTTTGTGAGAAGAGAGACGTTTTGACAGAGCTGACATCATCAGCTTAAAAGGTGTGTCTCACTGAATTTGTTGAAAAGGGAGGGGATGTGTAGGGCTGCACGAGGACAATTGGCTTCTGAAAGATGATTTACAAAGATCCTTAAAGCCCTAAAGCTGGCATTTGGACTGAGTATATGTTGATCTTTCGAGCAGAAGTAGGGATGTAATAATAGGTTGCCTTCTCTGCTGTGCGTTTGCTCTCTCCTGGCAAGAGAAGGGCACCAGTGTGTTGTGTTGGTTGGCTGTGTGTGTGGTGTCTTGCCCAGGGATACTTTGATGTGTAAACTAGGAAGTTGGGCGTAAAATCGGCCACCATCTGATGACTTTCCTCCCAGACTGCAGCTCCTTTTGGTTTGTGAGCGGCACGAAGACATGAAATTTAACTGCAAATTACTTATTAACCTGACAATATTTCTCAACCTGTACTGAAATCTCACATGAGCTCAGTATCTTCTCATTTTGCTCTAAATGCCATACATATTAGGCTAGATCATTTCTGAGTATAGCTTCTATTTAATTTCTGTTCTACTGTACAGCTATAACTATAATGGCCAAATGCCAGGGTACCATGTGCTGTCAAAGATAATCACATATCAAAGTTGGTCTTTAACCCTCTAGAAAGAGAAATGATAGAATAATTACAAGTTTTGAAGTTGTTGATAGCACAGCTCCTCTTCCCTCCATGATTGGTCCTCGCTCCACTGCCTGATGTTTGATCAATACCTGATGGAGCACAGCACGGGAGAACTCATTTCTGATTTGAGTACAGCCCTGTGTTCTACCACCGAAGGTTTATCTGGAACTGATTCATTAAAGCCTTGTCAAAACATTCATACCCTGAAGTTAAATAAAGGTTGAATCTAAATTGGTTGTTTGATGCAGTGAATTATGGGTAATTAGGGGCTAATTAGCATCTGTATTGGCTTCTATTGGCGCCCCGTTCACAGGAAGCGGGGTATTCCGCACAGCAGCAGAGTAAGACCGAATAACGTGGGAATAACAATGAGCAAGTTTAAGTTAGGTCTGCTGATTACTTACTGAGTTCACTGTGATGCTGCTGCGAGTGAGGAATTAAGATGCCCCACAGTATTAATTAGGCAATGGCGTATTGAGAGCAAAAATAACACACTACTGTCTTGATGCCCATCTCGCTGAGATAGCAATCTAAAACTAAGTGCTCCAGAGTAATTAAAATTAAACTGGCTGCAAGTTTAGATATCACCCATGAATAGAAACATTTCTAGGAAAACCATGGCGGCTTCTTTATGTTAACTATGACCTTTAAATATTGATGTATTGTACACAACCCAGTGTCTGCGTATCTAACTGCTTTTTGTGTGATCACATCTGTGAGAACAGGGTTGTGTTTCTGTAAGTGAAAAGCCTCGGAGCTTCTGCCTGCATCCATAAAAGCAGGAACAGAAAGGGAGTGGGTGGCGGACAGAAAAGGAAAGGGATGGACAGGCCGGGTGAAGGGTCGCTATACATTTTCTTCTGTTACAGAACAGCTGCGTTTCAGACTCTGTGAGGATCCAGTTAGCTTTTTCTCCAACATTTGCTGGGCAGACTTTTAGCTGTCCATTTAGATATGCTGTGACATTACCCAAGCTTGTTTTGAAAAGGCCCGTCCTTCACAACAGCTTTTTCTTCATTTTTCTTCTTAAGTTACGTTGGACGGGGAGACCAAAATGACTGATTTTTCCACATCAAAACCTCCAGAGTTGGCAGGTTTGTGCAGTCTTTCTGAACAAAGCGGAGTGGTGCAGGTTCAGCTCTGACAGCTCCCTCTACTCTGGGGGTCTACTCGGCACTATTCACCCACAACTGAGTTGTTTTCAAATTCTTTATTTTATTTTCGTTCAAATGTGATTATCCAGAAGGAAATAAACAAAGCTGTTTTTAGTTGCTTTCTTCATCAGTCATTTCACAACAGCATTATTCCCTCTACATTTTACAATGAACCTCTGACCATTGGACAGGAATCATTTATTCAGTCTACATCCTTGTTTGAATGGCGCTCTATGACACCTGAGAAGAAAGATCGATAGAAAAAAGTCTATTTATATAGATATTTAGTAAAGCTCTGAAGTTATGGTACAATACATATATTCTCAGTATAAATTAACCCAGCAGTTCAGCATTTCTTGTGTTCTTTTCCTGTGTGGGAGTGTTAATTTTTTCCATAGTCAGAGAGTTTTTAGGTTGTGGAAGTTGTTGTGAAAAGCTGAATGATTGCAGCTCTCCACTCTTACTCTCATTTCCACATTGATATTGTGATACCTGAAAGTTGGGTTCCGAAAGAGCATTTAGTAGCACTACATCCTCTCTTAGAAGAGACACGAGGAAGAGTCTTACAAGCGTACTGTAAGAAGCTGTTTCAGGGAATTGGTGAGTTTATTAGTGTGTAGAATAGGACACAGCATGGAGATGACCACAGAGATTTTAACATCAAACATTTTCTGGACTTTTCTGGAGGCCAGGACGTCCAGGCCCAGTGATGTGGTCTCTACACATTATCAGTCTCTGAAAAACATTCAAATAAATGTCCATAGACTTTTCCTTGTGACTTTGGATATCCTGCTGTGCGTTACATTTGCACATCCTTTCTTTCCTTTCAAGTGTCCAAAAGCATGTTTTTGCGAGCAGGTTTTGCCTCACATTCCCACACCGGCGCACAAATGCACCAGTAGGACCGGAGCCGCCATGGAAGGGGCTCTCACATAGTCTTGGCAACCTGCTCTACTGTCTTGGCCCGAGTGGCCGCTGAAGAATGCTCTGGAAATATAGACGTTATCTCCGTCTTGCCATCCCGGTGCGCTCTAAAAGCGCCTGCGTAGGAGTGCGATAGTTCAGGCTCCGTCTGAGTCATTCCGAAACTCGCTCTGGTCTTCTGCTCATTTTCCCGAGAGCACAGAGTGTTCATTGACTAACTCCTCTCCCCTCAGGTCAGGAAAACGTTTTGCCGAAGTCTAATAAGCCTAACACATATTTGATGGAACTACCTGTTTTGAAGTGGGGGAAATACTTTCCTTCCACTCCTTTTATTTCGATTTTGGTGTTACTAACGCATACAAACCTCAAAAAAGTTAAAAACTTAATTTGAGCAAACACAAAAGGGGAAAACACTCTGGACCAGGGGTATTACACTCCGCTTTAATCGGCCACCAGCCTCTGCCCCCAAAAGGCTTGATTTTCATGTCAGCATCATTAATTAAAGTAATTGATCCAACTCCTTGTTGTCTGTCAATCCTTGGTTTATTTTTAGTGAAAGAAGACTGACTCCCCGCCTCTCCTTTTGAACATCCTTCTATCTCCTCACACCTCGCGTCACACCAGTGAACAGACAGAAGAGGCCTCACCGAACACCCCCCGAGGAAAACACTTGCCCAGCCTGTAACCCGTGCTGCCTTAATCACAAAGAAACAGGCTAATTTTTAGCTCACTTTTTTCTCTCTTCCTTTTTAATCTACTCTGCTTGCTTTTTTTTTTTTTACCAGTCTGCCTCTAAGGGCTTTCAAAAGGCATTGTAATGATCCAACAGGGCATTTGAATAGCTGCAGAAACCTAAGTGAGGCAGAGCATTATATAGTTATATTCTAAAATTCAAATTGCAGTGGGATGAGAAAATTGGCTTCCAGCTTGTTCATACTTTGAAGCTTTTTGCTTAGGTAATGGAAATGTAGGACGTTCATTCCGAGATGAAGGAAAGCCTTTGCATGAATTTTGTTGAAGGTGAGCTCTTCAGATCTGATTAGAAGTCTAATGAGCACAGTCACATGCCTCTGTACCCATTATGTAAGCCACCTGAATGGTCGTCATGCTACCAGTTAGTTTTTGTAATCAACTTGTTTTATTGTCGAACTTGCACACGCCTAAAACCGGGATGCGTCTTTTTAAATACATTGTAACTTATTAAGTAAATTGCGGCTGAGCCCTTCTTCATCCCTGATACCCTTGTGCAAAGGTGCTTTGTTCCAAAAGAGATTAGTGGTGTATGTCTCCCAGTCGGGTCGTCTTAAAAAGAGAGTGCGCTGGGATCAAATTCGACATTTACTTTACATGCGCCAGTGGGAAAATTTTGCTGTGAATAGAATTTCCAGAGCATTTTAATTGAATATGGATTGAAGAAAAAGCTTGTCAGTGACACCAGCAACAGCAGATGGTTCAGCTGAGACTGGAGGGGAACTCGCATATTAACCAAACATGTGCCATGCAGATCATTTGCTTTGATATTTCTAATCTACTCTCCTCAGTTTCTTAAGCTGCTTTGAGCTCTCCTTCTAAGTGCTTTTTCTCCAGCATTGTCCTCACAGTCCACTTCTTCTGGTTTTAAAACAAGTGCTATGCATAGAATCCAGAATGACTGAGCCGGTCTCACTGATGCACCACTAAAGTCGTCATATCATCTAACTGCCATTCGGTGCCGTGAGATGATGATATTTATTGATATATAAATGTATATTTGTTGACATGATATATTTATTTAACCTCGAAAAGCACAGCTGTGAACTTTGATAAAGGTTTAGTCTATTTGTGTTCCTTAGGTCAGATATACTGCTGTTTTTAGATGTTGTATTTTTTTTTGTTGCTCTTTATGTACCTCCTTTTGGGAGGTTGGTAAGATGTTTTGTCTCTGCAGTAGCTCAGAGGTGTCACTGATGTCCCCTGACACTGTAAACGGTCCTGCATGGCTGGATACTCAGGGTACATTTGAGTTTGTAAGTGCCCGTGGACTCGTCTGTTACTACAATTCATGTACACAATGGAGCCTTGTGTGCCACTGTGGCGGGGCATTGGACATCAGCTCGCTCTGACAAGGCCTTTCTGGGCTGGTCCGCGCACACAGCCAGCCCAAAGCCTCCCGGCTGCCTCTGTCTGCCAGGTCGCACATGGCTGCAGTTTGTGCCTCGGGACCTGCTCTATTAATCATATTTAGTATATGAAAGCAAAAGGGAACACACCACATTTGCTATCTATATTGCAGCTTTAGTATCTTAAAATGCACAATTGCTCAATTGTTCATGTTATAATAAACAATGATCCTGATGTTGTCACTGCAAGTTTAATCTAAAGCGCGCTCATGAATCGGGAAGCATTGCTTAAAATGTTTTTTTTTTTTCCCTTTTTAAAAAGGAAGCTACATTTAGAACTGAACTGAAACGCAAAATAAGGTGGTGCCTGTGGTCTTACTAAGGTTACTGAGGATATTTTGGACATTGCCAGGTTTTTGTTTTTCTTTTCTGGTAGATTTTTGTAAAACATTTATGTTTTTTCATCCCCATCCTCAAATGGATTACAGGCTCTTTCCTGGCCCTCTGAAAGGCTGATATCCCTCATTCACAGGGCAAGGTTGCATTACACTTTCGTTTTCCCTTACAGAAGCCTCATCAAATGTTTATCTAGGGAGTGTGCGTCTCCTGCCCGTCTAACCTGAAACGCGAGGAGCAGAATTATACAGGAAATCGCTTGATCTCAGCATTTGTTGATATTCCAACAGCATCAGGGGAAAGCCTGCCGCAAAGGAGAAGGTATGGATGTCGGTCGAAAAGATGTAGAGACGATTTACCCCCCAAAAAAACGAGAAAGGAGGGCTTCTATTTTTAATAAGATGAAACAGGGATTTTGACTGGAGGGAATTTCATCTGGGCAAGTTTCTTAAAATATTCTGCTGGCTCCCCCACAAGACAGAATAGAACTAAACCACACATCCTCCCACAGAGTGCACCCACATGACACCATATGTCGTTATATTAAGGTTTATTTTTTTTAAGCTGTTTTCTACAGTGTAGTTCCTTCTGCCTTCTTTCCATCAGGTCTGACACAGCGGTTATGATCAACGCTGCCACATTAGTGTCTCTTCACATTAGTTCATGAGACTGGGACCAGAAGTTCATGCTTTTTCCCGCCCCCCCAGAGTTGACAGTTTGTTCGCAGCAGCTGAGTGAGGAGCTGAGTTTGGTGAACGTATTTGGCGACTTTGTCGCCTTACCGACCTACTTTTTCACACTGCAGCCACCAAAACAGCGGGGTCAAGTTGTGTGAAAATACTCTCATGAAAATAGATTAGTTGTGTTTAAACAGCAAAGGCCCGCACGCTGAGCGGGTGGGGGCATGCTGGTGCTGCACCATCGCTCTTTGGCGTGTTTTGGTTCTCCCCGTATCTGCCACATTGGCACTTTACATTGTTGATGCGAGGACCGCACTCGGCAGCAACCACTGGCGTTGAATCTGGGTCATGCGGCCATCCATTATTCCCGCCGTCACTGGAGATGAGGGGTTAACGTGGCAGGGGGGGACAAGGATGAGAGAGTGTCTGGACTTAATCTGTGCAATCATATTAAGAACAGCTGGCTTGATTCTGAGGGTCTGAATGCATGCAGACACACTCACAGCCTATTTGTTAACAGCAAAGACTACATTTCAGATTATTTTTCATTCACTGTATTTGTCAAAACTGAATTTTTCAGTGGCTATAGGTTTTTGGTCGTATTATCTGCCTCCAGTTAAAAAAAAAAAAAGAATTTTGTGATGAACTAGGTTTCATATTACTATCTACTCCCAGTTTTTCTGGAAATATAAAGTCCTCCTTTGGTCAATATTGTTCCTGTTTGTGTATCTTTAGTGTCCTCTCCACATACGGATGTCTGCAGGGATGTTAACAAGCTTTTCAACAAACATGTACAGCCGAAGAACACACAGAATAGCCTATATTGTTAAGCTAGTTCAAAGCGTTTAAGACCGGTGACGGAGGTAAATGCAGGTTGGGCATTCACATAACCACCACAGGTGATTCCAACTGTCATCCCCAAGCTGATTCTTTTCTTTTTTGTGTGTGTGTGTTAAGCATTAGATTAAAAAATTGTCGCAGTGCTCCCGCAAAGAATCAGCACTCAGCTCATTTTCCTAACTGCTTCCATGTTAATCAGCAAAGTGAGCGGGCCCAGCCTGAGCACGACACAGCGAGCGGAGTCACTCGCACACCAACAGTTTGTCAGAACAAAAATGTTTCTCTTTTTTTCAAATTTGCTCAGCGCCGTGCAGCGAATTGGCCCCTTTAGCCTCTATTTTGTGGTCCTGACCCGTTTAATATTAAAAGAGACAGATTTATTCGAGGCAGATCGAGCGAGCTCATTAACAACACACAGGTCGGGACATGTCAGCCGTTGCCTTCCAACCGTCCTCACAACCTGCCGTCCCAGGTGGCGTAATGATTACTGAAAACAAACAGGCTCCATGTGACAGCCAGTCGAGTGTTTTCCCTTCAACAAGGCAACTGTGGGTAAGGCTCGTCTGCCGTTGGCATTTTGTTTGGCTTCTCTTGGCCTCTTTTCAGAACTCGGGGCGCTGGGGCCGTAGTGCACCAGGGATAGCATTTCCACGAAGCGCCCCAGCCACAGGGTAAATATTGGTCCAGCCTCGCCGGACGGCCACGAAGCTCGCCCAGCACTGCAAGTGTTACCCCTTGTGCAGAGAGGGGGGGGCGTTGGGGTTTCCACATCGTTTTCGCCATCACGAGCGGGTCGGGCAAGTGAAGCTTTGCTGTGTGTCATCAGTCGGTTCTCAGGGAGTAGCTTCCACTTACGAGTTCCCCTTTGCGACAGAAAAGATGTGAGCGCGGCCTATACTCATCAGGCCCCGCCGGCACACGATCGATGCCTTTCTGACCATCAGCAAAGACGAACACAGCGAAATGCATCGATTTGCTATTTCGGGGACGCTAATGGCTGCGTCCACCTCTCACAGGCCATGTTTTTTCTGCTCACCTCTGAAATAGGACGGCCGCGGCTGAACTGCTTTGCATGCACTGATTCTCCGCCGGCGTTGGGGCTGGGCTGCCGGGAGAGGAGCGCTTTAATGGCGATTGATCATGTGCGTTTGTAATCCTGCTTTCAGTCTGCAGCAAGCCAGACACACACAAACGTGGCCGTGCACGCTCGCCCGCCTTATTTTCATCGCACTTGCATCATCAAAAATGCACATTTCTGGGGTGTCCTCCTTTTAATGTTTCACAGACAAAAACACCTAATATTCGATTGCTTTACTGTTTCAAGGAGGCCACACCCGTGCTCACTTCCTGACTAAGTGCTCATATTCTCAGCTTTTCCACCAGCTAATCCGGCCCTGCAGTTGTGTCTGTGAGCTGTGATTGGTTTATCCTGTCGGTCTGCTCGTGTCTCCGCATCTTGACCTGACTTGTGTCCTGTACTGTAAATGGTATTACTTCTCTCTGCGAGTGTGTGCGTGTGTGCGCGCATGTGTCTGTTGGCGGCCCATTGTGTTTAATGTTGTGTAAGGCTAAAGCTTCATGCTCTTTTCCATGCAGCATGCAACTCGCAGAGAGCTCAGCGCTGTGCAACATATACGCTGCAGCAATGGAGCTATTTATAGATCTGCTCCACAAGGACAAACGAGGCCATTTACATTTCCTTTTTTTTCTTTTTTTCTTCTACCTTCATAATTTATCAGAGCCTCTTTGAAATAGAAAAAAAAATTAAAAAAGCAAAGTGCAGGGGTGGAGGGTGTGGGTGGGGGTGTCCACAAACCGAGGAGATTGCAGGACCAGAAATGAGAAGGGAGTCTGGATGTTGAGCGAATGAGTCACTGAGGCAGCAATAGACAACGGAGGGAAGCAGGGAGTGGTGGGATGAGTACGTGAGTGTGCTTTGTGTTTCTTTTTTTGTGTTTTTTTTTTTACTGTGCACATGAACGTACTTGTGGAAGCAGCACACGCTTAAACTGCAAATTCCTGCAGTACTGTTTTAAGTCACCAGTAACCCTCGGGTTTAAGTGTCACTTGTTCCAGCATTAACCAGTTTCACACGCTGCCATTGTCTCAGTGCAATCACCATGGAATGATGTGGGAAGATTAAAAGATGAATCAGTCTGTGAAGGCACTCTGAATGAATCTTACGTAAGACTCTGTTCCTGGATGCTGTAAATTGGGACTTGGAGGCGAGGTTGCTCAAGAGGCTGGGAGTCAGAGGGTTTTAACACGGGCTCTGATTTGCCTTTATCAGCTCGGCCGGCGGCACAATCAGCCCTGATGATCTACCCGAACAGCCGTGACTCCGAGCAGTTTTGGAGAGCTACATACTCAGAATGCTTTTCTGATTGTCAATATTTAACGAGCGCGGTAGAGGAGAAAATAGACTTGCACACGGTATGCACACCAGTTGCCTGTGTGTGTTTGTGTTTTGGTGTCCTTTTTGTAGACACATGAGTCATTCAGTTACTGCCGTAGGAGCACAGCTCCTTCCAGTGCACATCTGCATCGGCTCACCCGTCGGTATGCGCGTCTCATCAGCTGTGGAGCAGCTCACGGCCATTAACGGAAGGGGCTCAGAACGTCTCGGGACGTTTCGGGCAGTCGATCACCGGGCGCAGACCCGCTGAACTCGACCGGAGCCCTCCCATCTGTCACATAGTCTGACAGCGAGCAGCCTGCGCTGGTTGTCACCGCCATGCACTGCGTCGTTGTGCGGACAAGCAGACATGTCCTTGTACAGTAAAGCTTTGTTAGTGTTGGGGAGGAGTGGAAGGGTGGAGGCCCAGACGCATGAACGGACAGAGGGGAGTCTCATTAGGCTCGAGAGCTCGGTTTGTGCCATAGCATGAACTCAACAGAAAAATTTGATTTACAAATAGAGGAACTCTTGTGGCAGAGAGGATCACTTTATTTGTAAATTGTTCTAACGGATGGAAAAATTATAAGCAGGCATGTTTCAAAGAGTTTCCTCGAGCGGCTCCTTTGTGTCCAGATCTAACATCCTCTTCTCCCCCAGCAGTGGACGAGCAAGTTGTCAGGATGAAGGAGGAGAATCTGTTCCATCGGAGGCTTTCTCTGTGCCCCAGTGCCACCTCTCCACCAAAAATCGACCCCCGCAGCCTCACCCGGAACCTGTCATATGGAGGAGACAACGACCTCTACAACCTCACTCCGGGTAAGACACCGAGAGGTCGCAGCCGACAGGCGGGAAGCGAAGACCACAGGTGATATTCCAGGGACTGTTGCAGGTGGACGTCTTGTTCTGTGAAAATATGGCACTGCAAATATGTCCCTGCTCCATAAAAGTCAACAGTCGCCAGCTGCTGCTTTCTAGGCGTTGTGGCGGCCGCCGTGCTTTACTTGTCTGCCAACAGTTTTATTTACTGAGCGCATTTGTTTGTGACTGTGTGTTGTGGGTTCCCACCAGGCAGTGAGACAGACAGGAACGGTCTCTCCATGCTGAGTAATGAACTTAGTCCTGCCCAATCACCAGGCAGCAAGGTAAGAGCACAGTTCCTAATTGGGCAGTTCTTATCAGCTCACTATAAACGACGCCAACACCGATTCCTTCCGAGAACGTTGCTTTTTCCCTTTTATTGCCACTCTATTAGAAACCCGAATTCTGTGTAAAGTTTGGAGTGAACAAAAGCGTCCAAATTTCAATGCCTTGTTTTTGGAGGAGGCCAAATGATTCCGGGGCATTTAACAAAGGCCTCATTTTTCTGCACCACTTTCCTAAAGCTGTATTATTTAAATCAAGGCCATGGTGGGAACTACTTCCTTTGACCACAAGCCTATTATGTAGCCACGCAGACGTATCTGCTGCTTACAACGTGTAAGACTCAACAGTCCGTCGTCATTCCTAATAAGCAGAAATCACAAATGCTGCCAAAAGACAACAGGTAGATTCATCTTGTCTTGTCTTCTCATGTTGTTTTGCTTCACTCAGTCCAAACATATTGCCTAATGCAGTATGCCGAGTAATGCGTGTGAAGCTGCAGCCTGTCGCCGTTTGGCCTTTCTTCCATCTCAGAGGCCCTTTGGGACCAATCTGAGGCTGACAGCAACTTTGTCCATGCATGCTATCACTTACACTTGAATGTGGTTGCATAATTTGCTTAAAGAATGGCTTTATGGCTTATTTAAAAACACTAATAAAAGTGTTTAAGGGCCTAACGAGCCTCAACAACAGTTTTTTTATTTTTCTACCCTGTTATATATATAGAGTACATATGTGTACTTTCAGATTCTTTCTGACCCTCTAAGGAAGTTATTCAGTTTGTGGTGACAAAAACCAGAACTGACGGCCAGTTCAGTTCTCTATAAGAGCCCCCAACTTCTCACTACCTGATAGAAACAATGGGCATGGTTCTGACCTTACATTGGGCGAATCAGATCGTTCATTCTTGTGGCATTTCATCACTAAACAGTCATGAATAAAACTGACTTAAAATAAAGTTGATTTATTTCTGTTACTAGACTTACAATAGGATATTTGTTAGTCCTTTGTTTATGTCAGATGACATCTCCACAGAAGCTGTATGAGTTCACAGTCTATCTCTCAGTGAATCACTCTTTTCACTCTTTCCTCACTCCCACTCCGACTCTCAGTCTGAGTCCAGGATGTTTAATGGTGTGGAGAAGGAGTGCCCTTCCCCCACAGAGAAGCTTGCCCGAAAGGAGTCTCTTAAGGTACACGTCACTTCCTTTGTTGAGTCAACTACACGAAATGTTTAGCATTATTATGCAACATTTCTATTATTCACATTTCTGATTAAATCTTGAAACGCTATTTCGGATCCATTAGAAACATTCCTCACAGTGACACGACTCTGAATGCTACAGTTAGTTTGACTCTGCTTCCACCTAGTGTTTGCTCATTCTCATCAGTCTTTCCACGTTGAGACCGGTGACTCATTATTGTGTTTTTCTTTTTATCCTTATTAGGTCCAAAAGCAAAATTACCGGCAAGAGAAGAAACGGGCGGCTAAAGAACTGTCTAGCGCACTTAAGGACCCCAGTGTTGTCATCATGTCCAACTGGCTAAAGGTGAGCACATTATAACACACGGCTGCTTCACTTACACAGAAAAATGCTGGATTTTCTGTCACATGTTTCACATCTGCAGTTCTCCATTCCATCTACTCATTTTCCATGAAATGTAATAAACATTTTATAATTTAACGTTTACATCTGCCACACTAGCTGCAGTAGCCTCCACACATAACAGCTCCCTGTCTCACTCTTTGTCCCTCTGAAGATCCGTGGCTCTTTAAAGAGCTGGACCAAGCTGTGGTGTGCCTTGAGGCCTGGAGTACTTCTGATCTACAAGACCCCCAAAGCTGACCACTGGGTGGGCACCATTCTGCTCAGCGCATGCAAGCTGATTGAGAGACCCTCCAAGAAAGACGGCTTCTGCTTCAAGCTTTACCACCCACTGGAGAAATCCATCTGGGCTGTCAAGGTCAGGCATATTTTTTTATTTAAGCATAAATACATTTTTCAAAGGCTATTTTTCCGCTTCTGGTATTTATAAATCCTCTGAAAGCCTGTGTGTGTTCTTTCTACTGTTTTTGTCAGGAAAACAACATTTCTGTAAAGCTTGTATGAGATATGATTAAATCTTCAATTTTGGAAGTTCACCCTGGATTAACTTTCGATTAGCTCAGCAGTCTAAAACCGGCTGACCGCAGGAGCGCCGGGCTAGCCTAAAGATGTGAAATAGCCTGGTGCTCCAGGAGGTACTCCTGATCCAAAGCCAGCAGCCCACAGCAGAAACAAGGCCCAGCATGGAGCCCTAACATTTGGCCGGCTGGCCAGAAACCTACTAGTAGCAATAGCTGGCAGCTCTAATAGCACTGGACTAGATAGGCCTGGGAAACGGGCCAGCAAGCAGGGCGGACTGACTGCTAGCGTGGTAGCTGCTTGCTTCTGGAGCGGGTTCCTCCAAAAAGTCTGTGCAGAGATCCACAGCCACAGTGCTAATGGAAAATTGAGCTCATGATCTGCTTCACATAAAACATGAAAACATCTTACAGACGAATAATACAATCAGATCTCAATTTTATGGTTAACAAAACTAATCGAAGTGGAGAAACTCCTATTGTACGCGTTGTATCTATGATGGTGTATCATTTTATTTGGCTTTGTGGAGCGCGCACCATAAGGCCTCTGTGGATCATGCTTAGGGCTGTTTTATCCCGGAGCACAGTCCCCCTTGAGAGTAATTTGTTTCTGATGTTAAACATGACGCTCAACATGAAGTGTGAGTCACCCTTTGAACCATATGCTCAGGGTCCCAAAGGTGAGAATGTGGGTTCCATCACGCAGCCTTTACCCAGCAACTACCTGATCTTCAGAGCTGCCTCTGAGTCTGATGGTGAGACCTTCGTGCAGTTGTTCCACTTTGTGTATATTTGATGGTTTATTCGCCGTGAGAAATTATTGAAGGCACCCACTCCCCCCCCCCCCCCCCCCCCCCCCCCCCCCCCCCCCCCCCCCCC
>JABUIW010000069.1:1165925-1213480 GCA_013363375.1 Menidia beryllina | reverse complement strand
CCCCCCCCCCCCCCCCCCCCCCCCCCACCCCACCCCACCCCCATCTAAGAGCTGTTCTTGTTCTTCAGGCCGGTGCTGGATGGATGCCCTGGAGCTGGCTCTAAGCTGTTCCAGTCTCTACAAACTGACAGCCAAACCTGGGAAAGAGGGGGATCTCAGCATGTCTTCAGAGTCCTCGCACATACTCCACCTGCTGCAGTCCTCTCCTCTCACTGATACAGAGCTGCTGCAGTAAGTAAGACATACATGGCTGCAAACAGCAGAAGCCTATCGGTAGCCTTGTTTTTTTTCCTTTTTTATCTTGTCCAGTCCATGTGCAGGACAGTTGGTATCTCTATCAAACACATGAATCTGTCAGTTTTGGATAAGATATCTGTACAATCTGGTGTTCATCTTACAGTAGCAAAAAAAACCACAAAACTTTGGGTTCTCTGGAAATACCTTTGGTTAATGGGAAAAGAAGGTTCTGTTTTTCTCTATCGGGAATACAACCAGTGCCTTGTGTGCTGTCTTTGCCAGATAAGGCAAAAAAAAACTTAATCTTGAAAATTAAAAATGATTAAGTATTCCTCCCTTTTACTTTATACAAATGCAGTTTGCTTTGTTCAGGTTGAGATTCAGCTATAGGCTTTGCAGTTTCTCACATGCAAATCAGTCAGATGTTCTGACATTATGTATGGATTAGATTGACAGATACATGACTGACAACATGGGTGCAAATAAGATGCAGGAGGTACCAGTCAGAAATTATCAGTGCTGCAGGGCCAATACCAAATGTAGAGACACTCTGGCTTCGTATTGAAAATGCTTTCTGTGCTCAGTATCTCCCCAGAGCTTATTTCTTTAACATCTGCTCCAAACTGGAAACAGTGACAATTGCTTCCTTTGTAACTAAACTTAAAATGCCTCGTTTTTTCTTTCCTTTGTCCATAATTTGCCCAATAATCTCTTAAACAGTCCCGGTATGCTTCCTTAGCTGTACATGGTAACCTTTCATCTGATCTGATCAGGAGCTTTGTGTGTTTGTTTTTGTGACTCTTTTCAGAGCTTCAATATTAGCTTCAGTGTCAGCTGAAATATTTGGACAACACCTCCCACCACAAATAGATACTGCCAAAAGGAAATGCTCTGGTTATAGACGACTAGTTCTCTATGGTTTTTGTTAAAAATAAAATATTATTTTATGACTGCGGCTACGTCTGTAAGAGTTAACCAACACGACACACAAACTTGCCATATTGTTATGGTATCCTCATATCGTTCATATTTTGGAAACACTTCAGTTAGGTATGCTTGTGTCTCTGTTATGCTGTCACATCAAACATGGGCCCGGACCGTTTTAATACATTGGCACGACATGCAAATAAGAATCAAATGCGGTCATAATTAATTTCTGAAGATGTTGCATGTTACTATCAAAGTAACACTTATAAGTTACAGACTGGTTTGGAAATTGAACCATGACAGGCTGCTCCTCAGCCACAATCATATTTTTTGCAGCCCACATTAAACATCCCTCTTCTCCTCGCACCTCCCCCCTCCTTCCTCTTACCTTCCCCACGGCTGAGCCCTCCCCCTGGCCATCCCACCCAAGCAATTCCTCCTGTCGTGCTCCTCTCCCAGCCAATCACAGCCCCCTGCTCAGTCACATGACTGACAGGGGAGCAGGAAGATGAAACACAATGTGAGCAGTGCACCACCCAGAAAGAGCCGTTAACAACGCAGCCATTGCGAGCTGGCACACACACACACACAGAGACACACCTTGGCACACAGACAGAAATATCCACAGGCACTTTCAGGAAGCAGGTATGTCGAAGTCAAAAGAGCAAACGTCACGCTTTTGTCAGTCGATTTGAAACATTTAGCACACACAGAAGAGAGGCTGCGATACAGACGGTCTGCATCTGTTTTTGGACTGGCTGCTAGCAGCATTTTGTGGTGTTTGGATCCCCAAAGAGGAGTTGGTCTGTATACTGGATGTCTTTGGGGTAAGGAAAGCTGCCTCTCTTCCAGGGTGTGTTTGAACTAGCAGATGACATTGTGGGTCTGTTAATAATTTACAAAGTCTGCTGGAAAGTGGTTGATCAGGTCTGTGAAGCTCTTCGGCGTTTTGAAATCGGAACTCTTATCCATTGTTCTTGAGGAAAATGAGCTGGGTTTTTTTTGTTTTTCCTGTGAGCATACTTGCGTCACAGAAGGTGATTATGAAAGCATGTGAGGCAGTGCAGTTGTTGTCCTGTAGTTGTTTTGATCCCAGTTATGGGCAGTTTGGGACATATTTAGCCCTCATTGAGCCTGATATAACTCTTTCTTCACTTCTGTGTTCCTGCATTTGTCTCGAATGTACATGCACTCTGAGTTTACTCTGAACATTTGATAGCTGGATGTTTTTTGTTAAGATACCTCCTCCCCCATAGTCTCCATATTCCTCTTCTCTTTTCTCATTATCACATCTCTTTTTTTGTGGGCTCATTTGAACTGATTTGCAACTTTCCTTTTTTTCCCAGTGCGCACTGCAGACAGATCTGAGGGCCTGGGTTTGATTTGTTCCTGCTGGAAAATTCCACAGCTTGAAATATGATAATGTAGTAAAGGACGCAATTTGAATTTGTTTTCCACTACTTTGCATCTGCATACATCTTCCGCTTCATATGGAGATAGAAAGAACTTGGCCAGTAACTTTTTTTTTATTTGTCCAATTAAACAAATGCATTCAAAGTCAAACAGTATAATACATTTTCAAAGTATTTTTTTACCCAGACCTCGGCAGAGACATCCCATTTCCCCTGATGAGTCCCCCACAGGCCCTTACTGCAGATATCTGTCACTGTCTGGTCTTTTATTCGGTGAAATGTAGTGCATTAAAACTGAGATCGCAGACTGCCTCTCAGACTGTCATTAATTCTTGCCAGAGTGATGCTGTCCTGAGAGTTGTGGTGCATCTACCACAAAATTAGTCCAGAGCCGTCTCATTAAATCTTATCCTTCTCTGTAATGTACACCTTTTGACACAGCTTTGTTCGTTAGTTTTACAACAAAAGATGCTGGTGTCATTTGCTCTGGTGACTCTATATGTGGTAGTTGTAATCTGAGTGTTAGTTGTCCCATCTTTTTTTTTTTTTTTTTTGTTAGGTTGAACGACAGCGCCCTGCTCGGCAATCACCACATGGAGCACGATGGTTTCTCAGACAAATCGGAGCGTGAGACCCACGACGACTGGGATGCTACGGTCAATGAAAACGGCGGACGGCTGACGGAGGAGAGCGACATGGAGCAGTCGGACGAGATGTCCCCCAGCCCACAGGCCACCGCCTACGTGGAACAGGGCAGCGAGGAGATGGCCGAGGTAAAAGGGGCTGCGGCCCGGTTTTTTCTGCTCTGCTTAGTTTGATCAGTCACATCCCATTGCCCTGTTTTGATTCTTGTCGTAAATCTTTTCTTTTAATCTATGTTTTAATACTGTAGGCTGGGGAGGCTTCCCAGGTGGAAACTGTGTCTGAGGAAAACAAAGGTCTGATCTGGAGTCTGCTGAAACAGCTCCGGCCAGGCATGGACCTGTCAAAGGTGGTGCTGCCAACCTTCATCCTGGAGCCGCGCTCCTTCCTGGACAAGCTGTCCGACTACTACTACCACGCCGATCTGCTCTCACAGTTAGTAAACTACTGCAACGGAAACAATTCACATCATTTTCTGTTTTGTTTTTTTTAATACATTTTTTAAATCTCAAATGTGTGCACAATGCTTCTGCTTCTTCACCACAGGGCAGCTCTGGAAGAGAGGGCCTATGATCGGATCAAGCAGGTGCTGAGATGGTACTTGTCTGGCTTCTACAAGAAGCCCAAGGTTAGAAATGTTTTCTCTAATATGACTCATGATTATCCAGTTTTATGTGTCATGCCGCAACCGAAGCCTGTTTTATGTTTTAGAAGCTTTCAGTAGCTACGGAACAATAAATGATTATTTTACAACCCTATATTTTACCGTTTGATAATAGTTAAACCGTTCCTTCCTGTTCTCCATCCGTCCATCCTGATTATCTGGTTCACATATAAACTACTCCCCATCGAAGTGTTGCAAGTGGATATTTTTATGGCTCCGGGAGACGCCCTTTACCGTTAGCATTTCACATTGTTGTTTTGGGCTCTCACTTAGAATTGGTGGCGTGACAAATAGCCACGTCCAAGCTCTGTTCCTCCTGTAAAAGCGTCAGCAGACACTTTCCCCTTGATCCCACAATGGAGATTTATTTCCTCGATGGCTGCAGCAGCAGCAAAGGGAACCTCCCAGAATGAGCCAGCAGAAAACGCCTTCTGATCATTCAGGGCTTACTCAGCACTTTTTATGCTCATTGCCTTTAGGGCAATCAATGACCAACATGTGCTTTGCTCTCAATACTGGGGCTACTGGTTAGACAATTTCAATATTTGTCTTTAGTTATGTGTTAGGTCTTAATTTTAAGTGTGAAAAAAGGAGGAATCTTCCTCAGTTGCTCAAACCTGCCTCTTCCTCACATTTCCCTCTCAGGGTCTCAAAAAGCCTTACAACCCGATCCTGGGGGAGACATTTCGATGCTGTTGGCTGCATCCTCAGTCTGATAGCTGCACCTTCTACATAGCCGAGCAGGTTAATCCAAATTTGCCTGCCACAGGACATGATTCATCCCGTGTGTGAAGCATGCTGCAGGGTATCTAACACCTTTCTGCCCACTCTGCTGCGCTCGTTCCAGGTTTCCCACCATCCACCCATCTCTGCCTTTTATATCTGCAATAGAAAGGATAATTTTTGTATCAGTGGAAGCATCCTTGCCAAGTCCAAGTTTTACGGTATGCATTATTCAGCATTATGTACTCGATTTTACAGAGCAACAATGATCTGGCCTCTTGCTGCAAGGTAACGGATTGTCATGTTCTTCTGTGTTCCCTCACAGGTAATTCTCTGTCAGCCATTTTGGATGGCAGAGCCAGACTGTTGTTCATGAGCAGGGATGAGGAGTATGTCATCACCATGCCTTATGCCCACTGCAAAGGTAAAGGCTTTAAAACGTATAATTATGTCCACCACTGCTGGTTAGCTGAGCCATGGCCCAGATCCTCTGTTCTGAATGTTATTGCTGATGGAGCAGGTCAATGTGTTGGTAATGGACGCATTCTGCTCATACAAGCATCCGCTTTCAAATTTGATGAGATAATTCCTCGCTGTGAATACATATTTGCACAGAACCTGGACGTAGATTATTCAAATATAACTGGTAGAAAGCCTCCAGCCTCTGAGGTGCGTTGCAGATTAATCCAGCCCGTAGCTCCCTCCTCTGTTCACAGGAGGGCTGTAGGCCAAGTAAATTTACAAAGGGATCCACCATGTTTGCTAAGATATTAGTCTAATGTGGCAAATGGTATGTGGGCTGTATCTTTTACAGCCATCTGCTGTAGCCAATATCTCTGAGCTACTGGATATAAAACAAGTCTGCATCGTGCTCTGAACTTGAACCCTTGATGTGGCTGGTATCCAAAATTAGAGGTGGAGGATGGAGGTAATCCAAGTACGGTCAGGTTTTCCTGTAAGTTCTCCAAGTTTACGTGGAGATGTTGTAAGTGATGGTCCTCCCAGTCTAGCAGAGGCTTACAGTTACTGCAAATGGCAGGTAAAAGAACGATGATGATAATGACCTTCCTGCAAAAGCGGAATGAAAGGCTCTGACTGTTAACAGATAGCCAATGAGTGTCTCTGATGCAATGCGGTGTCTCCTGTAGGTATCTTGTATGGCACAATGACATTAGAGCTGGGAGGGAAAGTGTCTATCGAGTGTGAGAAAACCAAGTGTTTTGCAGAGCTCGAGTTCAAACTGAAGGTAGGTACTTCAGCAATTGTCCAGTTTAACATACCTTGGTTAATACTGTTTGTTTTTATCACATCTCATTAGTTATCCTACCCATAAATGACTGTTTAAGTGAAGTCGGTGTGTAATGATCCTGTGCGTTGCAGCCTTTCCTCGGTGGCTCCAGCTCAGTAAATCAGATCAGTGGAAAGATCTTTGTAGGAGAGGAGCTGCTGGCCACCATCGATGGGCACTGGGTAAGAGCTGCCATTCTTCACACTCCCGAGTTCTGGTTGGAAGTTCTTTTTTTTTTTAGGCTTTACTTTTAGCATCTCTTTCTGGGTTTAAATGGGCCATGTTGAATTTTTTTTGTTGTTTGTTAAAAATCAGGACGGTGAGGTGTTCATTCATGAGAAGCGCTCCAACCAGCAGGAGACTTTATGGAACCCTAGTTCAGACATCCGCAGCAGGCGCCTCAAGAGACAAGTGGTCCAGTTAGACCAGCAGGGAGAGTTTGAATCAGAAAGGTAACCTCATTCAGTGTGTCAGCTGTGCATCTCCATCACTTGCTTTATTCCTCAGAAAAAGATACATTCAGTTTTTGCCCTTAGACCCAAAAGCAGTCATTTTATGTTGTACATTACCGCATCAAGTAAACTTATCTTTGTTGAGAGAAAATTCTGCCGGGCGCTTATTACCAGAACTATTAATAACGTTCATACTTCTCAGTCGTTCATTACGTTTATTCTGTTTGCATCCGATGTACTGCGTCCTTTACAGGCTGTGGCAGCATGTGACCAGCGCGATCATGGATCGGGACCAATTGAGGGCCACTCAGGAGAAGTTTGTGCTGGAGGAGGCCCAGCGAAAAGAGAGCAGAGAGAGGGGAGACAGACCCTGGATCCCCCGGCTTTTCCAGCAGGATCCCGTCACTTCCGACTGGACCTACAGGCACATGGAGTACGAACGCACGCACAACACAGGAGGCCGCACTGTCGTTTGCTCATTAGTCAGCAGCAAAGTAGATGTAGGTGTTTATGAAGCTGCATCTTTGTGCCGCAGCGCGCGCCCCTGGGACCCCGAGCACTGTCTGGCCCAGTTTGAGAAGGACGGCGTGATTCAGACGCACGAGAAAAGTCTGAGGCAACACAACGGGCTCTCCTACAGCCACGGCTGGGCAGGTCAACACAAGGTGAGGCTGCAGAGACACCAGTTAATGATGCGTCTTAAGATTGACTCAGTGAGTGAGAGATGGCCTCTGTCTGGCCCCTCTCCTCATAAAAGTCAGATTAAAGGAGTGAAAAAAAAATATGTCCTACTGAGAGGTTCTTTGTCTCTATAGAGGACTGTGGCCCTCTCTGGTTGAGAGCATTTGTTATCAAAATTACTCTTGTAGCTAGGATTTTTCTTATTTTTATGTTCAATAAATCAATGAATTTGTCTTTTTGACACAATTATTGTTCTGTCTTTTTGAATTTCCCTGAATTGTTGTCTAATGGATTGCTGAGCTGCTTTCAGGTCAGACTCCAGCTGCGAGCTTAGTGTCCCATAATTACTGATCAGCATTGGTCACTGCAGTGATGGTCAGACATCCACATTGCAGCTCTCTTTAGCTCTTTTAGCTGCAAACAGCAAGGTTTTGCATGTTTTTTTTAAAGTGCAGTAACAACAACGTGCTTCCCTTTAACCAGGCGGGGGTGAATGGGAAGCACAGGAAGGCCAGCAGCCAGCCGTCCAGCTGCAGCCAGAACACGGAGAGCAGCAGCACCACGCCAGAACCAACACACGAGTCCTCGGACAATGAAGGTGACCGATGATACAAACCAAATCATTCAGAAGATCAGAATGAGATAAGCCTCAATTATCAGAAAATTCCATGAATGGATGTCATGTTTTAGTTTAGGAATAACTCCCCGTCTTTTTCTTGTCTCTGTTTTGCCTCCAGGCTTTTCAAACCAGTGTGCCCGTTGCACTAAAGAGATGAAGGACATCGCTGTTATTGAGGCCTCCATCACCTCCATACAGAAGACACAGCAAGATATTCAGAGGTGAAAAGAGCATGTTTCCATTGTTCTGCTCAGTGTAACAAAATAGTCATTAGCCGTGATCTTAATAATTTTTTTATTCTATTTTATTGCATTTACAATGCAGAAGTCTCTCAGAAGTGTAGATTTGACATTCGATGAATTAATTTTGTTTACATTTCATAAGCCATTTAATATTTTAAATAGATCCGGGCTTTTTAATTATATAGCTTTTATAATATAACTGCTTCTCAGAGGCGGAATGCTATAGAAAGTCTCCAGAATGACTGCGAAAACCAGGAAAAGGAACCAGAAACAGATGCCGAAAAATGCTTCCGTTCTGGCTGTGGCGCTGCTGAGCTCTCCCTTCTCTTGTCTGCAGGAACCTGGTGGCTCTGAGCCGGCAGCTGTCTCTCCAGAGGGCCACAGACAACGGCGTGCCGTTAACCGGCCGACACTGTCTCATCCTCTGCGTCCTGCTCCTCTCCCAGCTCCTCCTCAACTACGTATTCACCTGAGCCAGACCCCTGGGGAGGAGTTTCCCTCCAGCACTGATCTGCCAGCAGAGCTTCCCCCCCCAAAAAGAAAAAAAAAGCACAGACTCTGATGGACAGAGTGCGGAACAGACCTCAGATCAGTGTCCGGAGGGCAGCTTCGGCCCTCGGTTTCCTTGTTGCGAGGGGAGGAGCAAAGACTTCACAGCAATAAACACAGCCACAGCCACCGCCTGTCAGCGATCTGCAAAGAGGAACTGCCCCCCCGCCCCCACCCCCCGCGTAGCCAGACTGAAACGGCGCCGCTTCGGACAGCAGAGGCGCACCCAGAGACGGGCGTGGCTGCCAAGATTTCACATGTATAAGGAAGATATCGAATGGTTTAGCAAAACGAAACGACAGAGGATGTTTCATCATTCCTTAGTGTCTTTTTATATCACCCCCCTCCCCCCCGCAAACCCCTTCATCTGTGAGTGTGCCTGTATGTGTGTCGTTTGTATTTAACCTAGGCCCTGTGGGCAAAAGCAGATCACGGCTTGGACTTCACCAACTTTCCTTCCACTTCAGATTATGGGCCTTAATGCTGATGCCAAAACAACAAAAAAAACAACAAAAACAGAAGAAGAAGAAAGAGAAAAGAAAAATCCAACAGAAACAAATGAAGAGATCTTCAAACAGTGCAATTGTGTGTTTTGTATTAGTGTACGCTCAGATACGACCTGTCTCGTCTTTTAATGATGATTTTACCAAAACAGTATTTATTATCCGAAAGGACAAAGAGTACTTGTTTACACGGAGTGCTGCGTGTGTTTTGGAGTGACACATCGGGAAGGAGGGATGCTGGGAAGGAGGCAGGGCAGGGAGCCAAACAGAGTGTCTTTGTACTTGTGTGCCTGTAGTGCTGAAACTGAATGGATAATAGAATAGCACTGCTTTGGTCTAGACCATGACACTAGTGTGTACAATCAGTCACATGGAACAGCGTGGGATGGGAAAGGACACGGAGAGGAGTGGGGGAAAAAAGAATGCATGAGCCTAAGGGAAGAGATTTGCGTGTGCACCATGGTCCGCACCATGTTAAAGTGACTGTCTTAGATGTAAACACTTAGTAAAAATAGTTTTTTTTTTCTTTTGAATAATTTGTATATATCTGTATGTTTCAAAAAAGAAATTTCAGAATGTATTTATTATGTGATTCACCTTGAATTTCCTTATCTAAATCTACACAGAGGACCGGGGACATAAGTCATACTCCCAGGGTTTATGTGGGTTCATCAAATTCTGTGTGCATGCGTCTTTGTATGGATGGATGTGAGTGAGTGAGTGTCTGTTAGGAGGATGGAGCACATGTATGTGAGGAAGCCATTATGGTCACAGTAAACACAGCCATTTCCGTCACGGTTTTTACTGTTTTTTAGCCTTTGAATCACGTCTGATCGTCACTGTACCGATGGAGCCAACGAGAGAGAATCAGAGATCAGCACAAGAAGGACATAGACTCGTACAAATCTGTTTTTAAACCCTAATTTGTTTCCTCTTCTCATCGTTATCCTCTTTTCTACTTCGCTGCCATGTTGTGGGGATTCTACATGCCAGGTATTTTTGTCATGGAATGAAACACAATATGAGGATGCCTAATGTTTTCAGTCTTACTTGTTGCATACTGTAGCACTACAGTAAAACATTTTAACCCTGCCACTGCCTTTGGTCTTCATTCATATCTCCTGCTGGGAAACTGACTGCTGTAGGCCGAGTGAGATACTGAGGTCTGCAACTTTTAAGGTGATTTGATCGTTCTAGGGAGAGGCTTTATAATAAACTAAAGCAAACTTTTTTTTATTTGATACAACAGTAACAGGTTTGTCTATTGATTTAGATATCTTATAGGTTTTATCAATTAGTTAGTGTAATATTTGCGCTCCTGTAAATATCTCAAAGCCGTGCGGATCAGGACACAAAGAAGCCTTCTGATCTTGCTCAGTTTTTAGAGCGCAAGATGACCGAGTGACCCTGTTGCTAGGCAAGAAGCACCGCCTACGGAATTTAGAACTTGAACGCATCACAATTGTGGATCTCAACGCCTGCTCTCTGAACATGCTTTTTTAAAGTGACTTCTCCACACAAAACTCTGAGACAATCAGGATTTTTGGAAACTAGAGGACTTTAGATACTCCACTATCGGACTTCACCTCCAGAAATTTTATCAGCGGTCGGAAAAGAAATGATGCTTCATGGTGATTTGAACAGGTCTCTGAGTTTGCATAAGGTCGAGCCACTCACACCTGAGCAGAGACTCGTTGATGAACAAAACAAGAAGGCAAACTACAAAAAGCTGTTCCTCAATGCACAAGATGAGCTCCAAAGATGGCATTCAAACTGGAAGAACCTCAACACCAGGATCGAAAAGAAGATTCAGGAGGCAGAGAGACAGAGTTCGGAAATGAATGCTGAAATAGTAAACCTGAAAGCTGAAAAAGAAGAGTACAAATACCTGTTCCAGAAAAAGCAGGATGAGCTTGAGAAATGTCATGCAGAGTGGAAGACCTTAAAGTCTGAGATGGAAAGAGAGATGGTGGAACTTCAGAACGAGAGACTGCTAAGAAACACAGAATTAAACAACGAAAAGGCCAAAAGGGACTACTACAAAAAACAGTTCCTAAGCGCACAGGATGAGCTCATCAAATGGTTGTCAAAGTCAAAGGGCCTCAATACCGAGATGGAAAAAAAGATACAGGAATTGGAAGCTGAGAGTTCAGAAAAAACACTTGAACTGAACAAAGAGAAAGCCAAAAAGGAGCATTTTAAAACACTGTTCCTGGAGAAGCAGGATGAGCTCCACAAGTGCCAGTCAGGGTGGACTGATTTACAATCCAAGTTGGAAATGAAAATACAGGAAGCAGAGGAGATGACTTCAGTTAAAAATGCAGAATTAATCCACGAAAAAGCCAAAAAGTCCCAATACAAAAGCCTGTTCCTAGACAAGCAGGACGAGCTCAACAAATACCTGTCTAAGTGGAACAGCCACATCTCTGAGCTGAAAGAAAAGGTGGCAGCAGTGGAGAATGAGAATCTACTGAAAAACACTGAATTAGATCACGAAAAACACCAAAAGGAACATTACAAAGCACTGCTTCTCGATAAGCAGAACGAGCTGGACAAGCGGCAGTCGGAGTGGCAGACCTTAAAGCTTGCAATGGAAGAAAAGATAAAGGAACTGGAAACATACATTTCAGCGCAACACGTGGAGCTGAATCACAAAAAAGCTGAAATGGCAAATTACAAAAAACTATTCCTCAGCAAATAGGACGTTGTCAACAGATGTCTGTGATGTTGGAAGCTGTTGACGTACAGGGGGAAAAAAAGAAAGAAAGTGAGAGTTCGGTCATCAGCGGTCACTGAACACGCTTTGCCACATAGGAAATAAGTCTCATCAGAAGTGAAATAAACCTGAACATTAAAGACGAAAAGAATAGATTTTTCTGTATAAGAAAGTTTTTGGAGAAAAGGCTGTTTTAGTGTTTCATGGTCATTCAGAGGGGGCAGGAAAACCAAACTCGGGGACACTAAGTTGGGCTGTTTTCTATTAAGTAGAGATGGAAGGTCACTAGCAGCTTTAAGGTAATATTGCTCTTCCTGAGAACTCTCAGGAAGTCTCTTATGAGCTTCTTCACAAGCAAACCTCATGCACAGTCCCCGCTTTTCTCTTCAACCAGAGGTCCACGATGGGCTCCTCGGCCTTCCTTATGTCCAGCATTTCATCGATAATGGAACCATAAACCCTCTCCTCCGTAGGCAGGAGCACAGATTGAAAAGGCGGCGTGCAGAGGGGACGGCAGCGTGGCGGCCGCCTCGCCAGCATGGCGCCGTGTTGTTGCGGGGTCTTTGTTGTCTCTTTGTTGTCTGCTCGGCTAATCCGGCAGAGGCGTGGCACGTTAGCTGACCTTGTTCTTCTTACCGCCGCTAATGACGCGGCTTAATCTGCTCCACGAGCGCTTCCTGTCGGAGCTGCCGTAGCTCCGCTTCCTGATGGAAGGAGGTCATATCTAGCTCCCCTCAGGTAAAAGCAGAGGGCCGTGACATTAGAAGGGTTCTTCAGGTTTTCTGCTTTGGGTGATATCAGATAGTGACCTTTGGGATTACATGAACAATGCACTTGTCCACCCAGAGGTAGAGTCTGTGAATGCCCCATCAGCTGCATCCTCAAACATCTTGCACACACCTGATTTGGATAAAATGGACCTCCTCTAAAGGTGGTTCAGCTCTGCACACGACTGCTAGTGTTGTTTTGATGTGAATCAGGTTTTTGAAGGACAAAAACCTCTAAAACCTGCAGGCCCGGAGTTTCCCACCCCTGACCTCTGGGCTGACCTCTTGGAGGAGGCTTAACTTTGTTTTGAGCAGGTTTGAAGTCACTGTTTTAAGCAACTGTTTAAGTCGCCTTTTGTTTGCTGTGTGTTAGGTCAGTTTTAATGCCTCTTGAGCAATAAGTTCTGCGTTACTTCGGTTAAGTTACTGTTATCTCCTCAGTGTGTGGAAGGCAGATGTAAATGTTTTTTCAACACGTGTTGGTTCCTCTTTCTAAACACTAGATGGCAGACATGCATCATACAGACCCGGAGACTTCTGGTCCACGCCATCCTTGAAAGTCAGACGATAGTTTTTCACGGAATACATTTAAGATAAGAATTATCTGAAAATGCAGTTTACCCCAGTTTACCCCAAATTAAATGAAATCTGTTCATAGCACAGAAGAACCTACACCAAAGTACTTATTTCATCCTCTGAGGTAATGACACAGAAATATTTTTGATAATCGAATAGTTATTTGGGAGTCAGCCTTTAGTTTTTTGGTGCAGGAGTAGAAGCATTTTCACAGACACAACAAATCTTATAAGATACATGAAGATACATGATACATGAAGCTTGGATTCTGGGCTGTGGTATGTTGTATCCTGGCCATGTCTGACGCTCATACACAAAGTTCTTCTTTCCCTGTGTGAAAATCCCTCTCCGTAAATGTGTATTCAACCAAAGGTTGAGCGTCCCTGTGATTTCACCGCATCTGTGCATGAGAGCTGAGGGAGTGGTAACAGGGCTGAAAGTTCAACCTGAGTAGGTGGAAATCTCCTGTTAGACACCACATGGATCAACATATCTGCCACACATGCTGATTTAAGCCCCTCTGGATTGTGTTTGAGTGTCTGGCTCCAATGCAGGACAGAAGGAACGATACTCCAGAGCTCCTATAATGTATAGGTTCATTTTTTAAATTTTTTTATGTGTATGATAAATAGTCAAAACAACTACACTGTGATTCTGAAAGTAGCTAAAATTACAATACACATGTACTTAGAAAAAGAAAAAAGCCTGAGGTCATGCGTTGAATTCAGTTTGTTCATTTTACAATTTCTGTCCTCTAAATGGGAAACTTGTGGAATTCACATACCATAAGCAATAAATGACAACAACACTATAGCAACGTAATGTTATAATGTCAGTTAATGTCTTCCCAACCTTGCAGGTTGATGTACTAATGCTTTACACACCGGATAGAGAACGCTCAAATTGTGGCACACACTTGCATGGCTGTTCATTCTATCTAATAGGGTGGAATGTAAAAAATGTTTTAATTGCCATTTAAAATACCTCAAGAAAGATTCCTAGTTTGAGATTTCCCACGGCACCACCGTGTGTCACCGGTGTCTTCCTGCTTCATCGTGTGACATTAAGTCGGAGCGGTTCTCGTTCTCTTTTGCAGAGGAAACCTTTGATGTGCCGTGAAGAGGATGCCTGGCATGTTTGTGTGTCGAGCCACTCCAACCCAGACACTGTTAAAGGAGGATTGTGGTTTGGTATATCCTTGTAGACACTTTGAGGTTTTTGGGCCTCTTCTGAACTTCCTGTCTGTCAAAAAGAACTGTAATTAATAAAAACGGCCCCCCCTGATGTCATCCATGCTTGTAACAACAAGCTGCTGCCGTTGCCATGGAGAGGATATATAAAAGATCAGACTCAAAACAACTCAGAAAACAGCACAGTTCTCACTTGAACAACTACGCTGTCATTCTTTTTAGAAATAAAAGCCTTTCTTTAGATACTATCGATGTTCTTTCAGTATTTTTTTTAAAGTGCTGTCATGAACTTACATGATAACTCTGGACTTTAGCATCTGAGATGCGCCCTGTGGGCTTTTCTGCCGTTTCTTTCTCTATCACCCAGTTTGACATCGGGGTGAATTTGATGGGATCTCCCTTCCTGAGGACAATTCTCTTGAATATTTTCCACTAGTGAGTCATTCCTCTCCATATAAAACGACAGCAACATCAACTACTTACTAATGACATAAAATCACATATTTACATGGTAATATAACATGCAACATTTTGTGTGTGATTTTCCATGTTCATTTTTTTATGTTATTTGCTTTTCGACTTAGACCTGATGAATGCATATAAAGCTAGAAATAACACTTAGAATGATGAGGTGGTTGTTTCGCACCCCACGTTTTCCTGAGTGAAGTTTGACAAAAATGACAGAATACTACCAAAACATCTGTGTTTAAACATTATGTAGACGTGTTTCTTTTATTTTCATCTCCCAGGCTTCCTGTCCCCTTCTGCGTGTTGTCCTCAGGTGGCTTTGAGTCCAGCTGCTCTGAGGCGTGTCCTGTTTGTTTTGGCTGCCGAGCAGTCAGAATCAGGTTGGGTGTTTACTGTGTGGGCTGCTGCCGTGCCGCAGCTCAAGCCCGGCTGGAATTAACTGAACCAAACTGACAGGCGGGAGGCAGCCAGAGCCAGGGAACCTGTCTGGACTTGCCTTCCGCACAGCAGAGGGAGGAGATGACACACAATCAGGGTGTCAGCAATCTGAGGCCCCCTGAGGCGGTGCGAGGAGAGTCTGCTTTATCTTTACAGCACAAGATCAAATAATGTCTGGTTAACTCCTCTTAGCAACCCCCTAAATCACTGCAGAGTTTTGATTTGAACGGGTTTGCTGCTGTGTACGGGATCCTCGATGTTCTCTGGACTTTGACGAGTTCTTAATATGACTTCAAAACCCTTGTGCCGTACCGTGCCCACTTAAAGTCCACTTACCGGTTGGTTCTGGGAGAGCAGATGGTGGTTATGAAACCACAGCGTTCCAATTGTCTGTCATTCTTCACTTCAAAGGCCTTTCAGCAGCTCGAAAATTAAATTTGACAGCATGAAACTTGTTGGAAGAGCCTCAATTTAGTATCAACTTATTGGCTCGTTCCGGAGTTTTTACTGCTCGTCTGAAACTGTCTGTTGAAAAACGACCAAACTAATTAGACCCAGCTCAATTGACTGTGAGGAAGTGGATAAAGTGTGTGGTGGCGGCAGAGGCTGACTCGACGAGCCCGTTGTCAGTGGTTGTTGGTTTAAAAAGTTGTCAATAACTCACTTTGAGGAGGAAAAAACAGACATCTGCGAAGGGAAAATAGAGAAAGCTGTTTCTCATGGATCCCTTACTTCTCTGCATTATTGTGCGTCTAGGAAAACACTTTTCACTCACAGGAAGTTTGTTGCTTATTAGCTCGGGCCAAAAAGAGGGGATGAATCACCTATTTTTGTTCTTGGTAAGGTCAAAAGTAATTTGCAAAAGCTCTTTCCACTCCAGAGAGTGAACTGAACTGTCATTTACATGAAAAGATAATAATGCCTAACACACACTTTCTGGCTCTGCCCTGAAGGTTAAAAGGATGAGTCACAAAGTCTTAAAGTAAAAAAGGAAAACTCCTGAAGGCGAGAAGCGATACGTTGTCGGAACAGTGGTAATGCCTTGTCTGGCTGTCCCTCTGCCACCCCCCCACCCCCCCACATGACTATATGTGGCAGAGTGTGCAGGGTGGTCTTCGTGTGCAGACAGGTAGGCAAGACTTGTCGTAACAGAGGCAGAGGAGGATTTCCAGCCACGGCTGAGGTTTGGTGCCAGAATGATCACCGTCTCCAAGAGTTCCGAGGCATTACATAAGACCCCTGTCACACTTTGACTTTGTTGCTGTGCCGGTGGCTCTGTCAAGTCCAGTCTTGTCCCACAGTTTAATGAGTCAATATGCAGTTGTTCAGAGGGGAATCTGAACAACACACCTCTCACCCCCTCCGCAGTCAGCTCCTCAAACAGGCCGTCAGAAGTATGCTACACGCAGAGAAGTGAGAAAAAAATAAGTCTTCTTCATTGCTGCTTACATTTTTGTGACTCAAGGTGTGACCTGTGCAGCGTGCACGAAATTCTGCAGCTGCATCAGGATCTATTGTCCCGCCGTCAAGATAGAATTAGAGCATAAAGTGCGGTGTCTGTTTTCACACTGACTGTTTAAAGCCACACGGGCTGAGCTCTGCTTCCTCTCTGCGCAGCCCGCTTTCATTGTTCTGCTAATCCCTGGACTTTACCTGTTACTTTATCAGAGGTACACAACTCAAAATAATAACAGCAGCAAAGAAAAAGCAACAAAGGGGAAACTTAGCATGATGGATTGCTACATTTAATTTCACATACTATTTTAAAAAACTGCTTAGAAAAACAAAAAACAAAGTAGAAATCCCATCATGCCACTAAAATATGATGACACACAACCGTGGGAAGCCAACAGGAAACAATAGTTCACAGCTCCTGGAATGAGATAGCAATTAACAACTAAGTTTAGTGAGAAAATCCTTTAAAAATATGCTTTGAAATGTAGTTTCCATAACAACACTTCCTACTTTTTAACCCTCTACTGTCATTTTTAATGTTTTCACTTTTTTTCACTTCTTCCAAATGTCACTGAGAAACTTGGATGTTTTTTCTTTAAAGTAGGTTTAATAATCAGGTCATGCTTTTTTTTAAAACAGTGTGTGTATTTGTATTTTCTGTCTGCAATGGTCCCCGTTTATTGTTTCTTCAGTTTTTATTAATGTCTTGTTATCTTTTTTTTTTTAAGTGTTTTGTCACTTTTTGTTAGTTTATTTTTCTCATTATTCTTCTATGTCATTTTGTGTTGTGCCTTTTGTGGTCGGTGTGTTAAAAAGCTTTGTTTTGTGCCGCAGGGCCACCGTACTTCTCTTTATATCTGTGTCACTCACACAGTTGCTGGCGATCTCATAAACAGGAGAGTGAAAGCTGTGACATGAGGCCCCAGCTGGTGTTTTTGTATGTCTTTGAAATCCCATACAGATGTCACATTTGCCACTAAGCTCATCGGCTTTAAAATAGAGAGATGTCCAACAGGAAGTTTTTTTTATCCGGCAGGTTTTGTTTTTATGGCGATATAAAAAAAAAACAACAGCTTTTGACTGAAGTGAAAAAATGTGATAAATTTCAATTCAACTATGAACACTGAAATATCAAACCAGAGTTTCTGATTCTGTGCTTTCTGACTTGAGACATACAAGTCGTAGTTTTACTAGTTTTCTGTGGAAGGATAATAGATTGCACTGCACTCTCACAAAGTACAGACAGACACACACTGTACATACAGCCTTCACATTTTCCACAGTAGGGGTCTTTGTCAAAGGGGCCGCGTCCTCTGCTGTGAGCTCCTGACCCCAGTTAGAGTGGGATTAAATGTATATTTGTGTGTGAGACCAGCGTGAGTGTGTGTTACCGCCGTTCTGTGCGCGCTCTATGCGGCCTGCCCACTCAGCGCTTCCATCCAGAGGCCCGGATTCCAGCAGACCTCCCTGCTCGGGTGTTGGTGGGGGTGTTGGGGTTGGACGGCTTTGAAGAAGGCTCCAGTGACTCATTACCCAACAATCCACCCACCCGTCATGTCCTCTGCACCCTCCAAACATCTCCTTCATTGCTCCGGCCCTTTCGTCTGCCCCTTGTCCCCCGGCTCAGATGGCGAACACTCGGCTCCCTGAGCTCGCACATTTGCTGATGGCCTGAAGAAGAAAAGAGATTCTGTTTCCAGGATTGTGTGGACCAAACGTCTGTCAAAGCTTCTTTTGTATGCGGGTGTGTTACTGTGTATTTTAATGGCATGTTTAGAGCCAATACGCTATATTTATTAACCTTTCATTGTCATTTGGTCTAAATTTTGTCTTAAAGGATCTCATCGTCCATGGAAGGATTTCAGCATTGGTTCTGTGTAAATGTGTAAACCTGAAACTCTGATCCCTGGCTCCATAGCTCCTGTCACAGAAATTCCACCACATTTCCTTTGGGGGGGGGGGGCGGGGCTTGTGTAAACCGATGCTTCAAACTCCCGTTCCCACAACCACACAAGACAGATCCCCACTTTAAACGGGTGTCAGCATACATTGCCGTACCTCGGGGGGATAGAACTAGCCGTGTTTTAGCCATCGGGTCGGGAGATGTGTGCATGTTTTTAACATACTGCAGCTCGCCGCAAACGCTGTGGTCATTAGGAGTGACATCCAAAGGAGATGACATCATATGACATCCTGTCTGGAGCAAATGCGGCAAGATTACATGTTTCAAATACACATTGATGGGAAAAACTTTGGGTGATTGATTCTTTCTGTTCGTGGGAAAGTGTTCCCAATGTACACTGTGAATATGAGATGAATGAATAGGAGGAGGGATGCAAAGCTCACCGTGCGAGCACAAGTTTAAGACAAATTCAATGTGAAATGGGGAATAGGGTGGAGAGGAAAGGAGAGGAAACAGTGAGGCGGCAGGCACAGAGAACATAAGGAGTAATTTTCTGGGACAGTTTTTCCTTCAAAATGAAGACTGAAGCCAGCTGTGATTAACGACAAGCCAAATTAAAACTGTCCTTAAATACAAACTAAATACAAAACTAAAAACTGGTGGCCCTGGTGGACCCCTACAGGTAAGTTAAGTTATGCAGGGGTTGTAAAAGCTTGTGTTTGCATTGCTGAAGTGTGCTTGTGCTGCATTTTAAGTGCACTGTCTAATTTGATTAATGCTGACCTCCCATAAAAAACAGCCTCTTTGGCAAAAGGTTGCCCCTGTGCTCAACCTCTGGGGCGCCGTGCACACAGAAAGGAGCATTGTGAGTTCCAGTGTTTCTCGGGAAAAACCCTTGAGCCATGAAAAACAGGACGTCCTGCTTTTCCAGCCTTCATTCTTCCCATTTCCTCCTGTACCAAAGACCAAAAACCAGCCTTAACAACCATGTAAAACAAAATAAACTCGTTATATATCCAGTATCGCAATGCCATGTAAACACCGGCGTAACAGGAAGAATCTGTTTTTGCTCTCTAAGTTGCACTTGGCCTCATTAAAAACCCTTTAATCCCCATATTTGACACAACCTGGTTTGAACCGGTGGCATGTATGTGTGTCAGACCTGTGTGAGTCAGCTATTGAAAGCTACATAAAGGCCTCAGTTCTTCAAAGCAGATGTTCACAATGTTCACAGTTAGTTACATTGTCTATCTTATATCCACAGTCTCCGGTTCTGCAGACGTTTCTTTATTATGATGTTTCACTGAACGGTCGAGGCTTTCAAATCTACAAATCAGTCCAGAATAAATCATTCTTTGAGGAGAGGGATGAACGTGCACTGATGTTGTAGCATCCCCCTGAGGCTCAGTTCTTCCTGTGTGTCATCTGTCCATTCACAGGTCAACCCACACAGGCTTCACATCTCCACAGTTGAAGCGTGCAGCCTTGGGGCCTCATGTGAACACACCGATCAGATGCCATTAAATGCACCCTGCAGTAACTTTGAAGAATACGCCTCCTGTTGGGTCCTGATTCGATTGTTCGGAGATGCCCGTTGCTGGGTCATTGATGGGCTGTTAAAGTCATTTGGGAGCTTAGGCTATGCAGCAAAACCATATGGAGAATCTAGGAATGCGGGTGTGCATTGTGTAAGAACCTGCGCTCCTGATGGGACTTTCCAGCCTCTGGTGTGGCTTCTTGAGTTCTCATCACTATGGGAAAGACATCTGCAGACATCCAGAATATCATTTCAAAATGCTGCATGTTGGTCATACGGTGTAAGTTCATTTTAGAGCTCACAGAAATGAAACAATTCTTTATCAACCTCTGAGAAAATGTTGAGCAGAGAGTGAGAGCAGAAGACATTTTATAAATCAAATCATTTGGTCTCAAATGAGCTTTGAAAGCTGCTTTTTCTTTTGTCCTCAGTCCAGGGCGTTTTCTCAAGACCGGACACGAGATGGTTTGAAGATCTTGAGCTCATTGTTTGTGAAAGGTGCAGCATCCCTGATGGGTTTTTCGGTCCATTAGATGATTCCTGGTGTGTTGCTGACTTTGGTGTGGCACGGGAGAGTTCTGGTATTCATTTTTCTCCTTTCAGCGAACTCTTCCCTTGCTAGCAGTAATGATATATCCTCAGTGTTGGAATTTTCCCCTCCCTCCCTTAATGTGCTCATTTGTCTCTCCTTCTCTTTCATTTGCCCCTCCCCCCGCGCAATATCTGCGCCGGACTCATTTCCTCTCGCCGCCATAATGGATCTGCCCCCGAGGTCATCATTGCGGGTTATTGCAGTCGTTTGTTTCACCTGCAGTTTTCTTGTCAGCCAAAGTTGATCAAGCCGCCGCCTTATTTGCTGCACCAACAATCTGATGTGGCTTACAGTAACTGAGGGGCGCCAAAAGTTTGTCTTTTAACTTCCCGCTGGATGGGCTTCCTCCTCTTAACTGTACACAGCCCTTTTGCCTCTGTCACCGCGGATATTGCTGCTGTGCCACAGTGATGAATGGAGAGCGGGAGAGCTCAGAGGATCAAATCCAAACCAGATAAATGGGGGTGGGGGGGTGCTCCCGTACAGTCGGTTAAATTGAACCCGTCTACAGAGATCTTAATAACGGCGGATCCGACTGGGAGATGTAGTGCTATTGTAATCTGTTCACGGTCATCTGTTCTCACACCCACTCAGACAGGTGCTGGTAACTGAACCTCCCCTCAGGAGCCCCGTTAGACTGTGGGACCATCGGAGTAGAAACACAGCTGCCCCTCTCACAGTCCAATCATTCACTGTCATCCACTTCGTGTTGAGGGATAACAACTGGACCTCTGAATGAAATCACTGACTGTACGTCTTGTATCAAACCAAACGCTTTTTTTTAAAAATAATTTTCTCTAAACGTGGAAAAATTATTCTGAACATCTCTGTCTTTTTCTGTTGAAAACGCCAGAATTTGTAAAAAATTACATTCAAATTCTAGGAGCCGCACTTCTTGAACATTTAACTTTCAACAGTTTTATGTTGCTTTGATTAAAATAGAGGGATTTGATCAAACTATCCAGCAGAGGTTCCTGTACACATGTGGCTCGGTCAGCTCACCACTTATGTCCATCCGATGTTCAATAAAAATCGGTTTGGCATTCAATTACTCGGGTGTATTTATGACATTTATGACCTGGTGAGATATAGAGTAGATATTCATCTTTCCTTTCCTTTCAGTATGATACGACATAACAATAGATTTCTGTTTGACACTAATATCCCTTAAAGGAAATTTCGAATAACTGTTATCTGCTGACGGACTAGACCTAAAACCTTTATTTACAGTTTTAATTCCTGGATGCAGGGATTTCCAAAACCGGGTGGAAGAACATACTTTATAAACCTACTCTGCTAATAAGACGTTTGGCTTTTTTTGTTTCCGGCCAGTATGACCAAAAAAAAAAGTAAAGGCCTGTTCTGCCAGGGTTCCTTTCAGTTCTGGAAATCTTACAAAGTCAGAAGCAGAAACATTTCTACCTCCTTTAAAGTGGAAGGCAAAGCTGAATATTTTTTTCTTCCCGAGCGTAGTCGTGACGTTTCTGAGTGGCCCTCTCTGACGCTGATCTCTGTGCTGCCCTCTTCCCGAGGCCACAGCCAGCACGCCGGGCTCTTTCGTCCCCGCCCTTCCGCCCCCTCGCTGCCTCGCAGACATTCCTGACAGTGTCTCCTCTCTCCGTCTGAGGCTTCTCTCTAGACAGCTGGGGTCTTGAGCAACATGATCCCCGCTGACCGGCGCAGCTCCTGCAAACACTCTGGACGTGCTGTGTGTTTACTGCACGCGTGCGCACAGAGGAATTTCAAACCAGCGCACACGCCTCCGACGTGGACGAGGCCGCGTTCAGAAGATAGGCCGTTAAAGAAATCCCCCAGAAGACAGACGCTGTTTCTGTGCTGTAAGGAATCAGTGTGTATCTTACATATGTGAAGTCTTCATGCTTCTGGGAAATAGAGAATGTGTTTTTGGGTGCAGACCAACAATCGGCTGCAGGGAATTTCTTGGAAATGGACGAGGGAAGAGTTTGGGGATTTCTGTCACAGAAGCGTTGTATTTCTCCATATCTTTACATTTACTATCATATCATGGCCACTGTTACAACCAGTTACGAAAGGGTGGGTGTACAAATGAAGCAGTGACTCAGGGAAGACCTCTCTACGTGACCCAGCAGTCAGAAATTAATGTCAGATAAAAACAAACAAACGAGGTTTCCATGGCTGCAGACGATAGAGAGAAAGACCCCTTTGTGGATGAAACTGGGGAGGGAATTTGCTCCTGTTTTCACCCAAACCCAGATCTGGGAATCAAATGACCTTTATTTGTGAAACGGGATGAGGATCAGCGTTGAGCATTGGGTCGGGCACTTCCTCGCAGCCTCACTTTAAGCCTGAAGCCTGCAGTTGACGCTAGCAGGGGATTTCACGTCCCGCCAGCCATAACCCGAGGGCGTGTGTTTTGTAAAAGTATGCTCCCAGGTATTCACTCACCTGAGTCATGCGTCACAAAAGCGAAATTCCTACAAAGGTTCTTTCCAGTAAAACAAGTCGCTGAATAGCGCTTCTCTGAGACAATCCCATTCCAAGGGCTTAAAGAAAGGACACATGAGCCGGACTTTTCACATATAACCACACGTTTGAAGCCTGTCCGGGAACAATGGCCGGCGTCCGGAGTTCCCAGACTCTCGGAGGCCGCTCGTAACCGGACCGCCTCCACAGGCCTTGTCCTGCGTCTGTTTGGGCTACGGAGGGTTTTTATTTACGTGAGGCATCAGTGTTGTTTCCTTCTGGCGTCAGATAAGAGTCTTACGGGAAGAACGAGACACACGGGCGGAGGTTTCTGCAACGCGGCGATTCTGGGGAAGAGGAGCAATCCCCTCATTCTCATGCTGTAATGAGTCGTGATGCACACCTCGGAGAAGTGGTTTGTAATATCCAGTCAGTGTTGACCAGCACCACGGCCACCCATGTTAAGGCTGGATGTAAAAGTTGAGTAATTTTTTTCCCAGCGAATAGAAACTAGTAGCAATTATAGAATATTTTAATTCCAAACCCAGACACAAAAGATCAAGCTTTTGACTTTTAAATCTGTTTCCATGCAATCCCCTCACATGATAATAGGCCTGAGGGGCGGCTCAAAGCTTAAACCACGGCATCAACACAGTGAACAGTGGATGCTCTGACTATATGATTAAATCTGTCCTCATTTTCCGTCTCTAAATTACATAAACTTGAATGCCTTTTTAATTACTGAGAAGTGTTGTGTGAAAGTGTTTTTTTTTAATGGGTAAATGGGAAGCTGTGGCCTGTGTGATTAATACTTGGTAATGTGTGATCATTAGGCAAAACGCTGTTTTTCTGGCTGGAACGGGCTTCATAGACGACTGAGCAATGCCCCACGCCGGTGTCTTTCATGACTTCCAGCCTATTAGCGGCTTGCCATTTTCATTTACAGTCATGAGATTTGCAGCGAGGACTGACAGCAGCTCATTCGGCCTTGGAAGCTCCTTCCTCACTTTACCAGTCAGGTGTCTTTGATACAAGGCACGTAGTCACTGGCCTTTAATATTTAAGAAAGGCCACAAATCAGTTATCTATTTGTCGCTCAATGTACTATTTTTGTAACATATACTAAAGAATCTAGACAATAACATTAAATCCTGAATTACGACAACACTATTCAGTTGTGCACCTGTTAATACAATTTCCATATCAGAGGATTTTTGATGGCCAACAACTAAATCATCCCACAGGAATCCACTCAATTCTCTCAAATAATTGTGAAGGCAGAGTCATTTATAACGAAGATATAACCAACTGCAATGTGTCATGTGGAGACAAGTGCTTCTCGAATAGTGATATCTCTCTATTTGTGTTGATAAAGAGGAATAAATGACGGCTATTAAGGACGGGAGTGCGTGGGCGGGTTGTTAAGTTTATTGTGGGTGATAAAACGCAGCGTAATATGTTTTCTCTGGCCGCCGACCCTCACCTGACAACACCCCGCCTCGTCTTATCAGCGCGGCATCTTGCCTTTTCCACAAACGCCTCCGAATGACCGGCTTTTTCCAGCTCAGGACTGCGGCCGTCAGCCCTGGCGTGGCCACTCTTTCCCACCCTCTGCTTTTATTAAATGCGGCGCTGCATAAATGACACACCGTGGCCTGAGTGTGTGTGCTGGTGCTGAGTCACAGGATGTTTACACGGCCTGAGATCGGACATGGAGACAGTACTTGAGTGCATGCGGCGTGGTGGTGGTGCTTCATTTTGTGTGGCCAGACGTAGAACAGATTATGACGTCTGGTTTCTGCTCCTAAAACCACTGCTCAGAGCCATCTTTGAGGGGTTAGCTAAAAGAAAAAAACCTGTCTGGATGTTCTCTTATAGAGCTTTCGTATGGGGATCACTGGCACCACGGCGGCAAAAGCCCCTCTGTGGCCCTCGGCTCAGAGGCCAAAGGTGCGTTTGTGTGTGAGATTAACATGGTGCCAATTTGTGAAGCGGTATTTTTAGAAAGGAGGCCTGCCTGCTTCTGTAATACTTCACAGATCACGGCTTTGATGCGTTCATGGCATCCTGATCCCACTTCAAAGCCGCACACGCGGAGAGGATGGAGCGGGGAGGGGAGGGCGCGACTCCACGATGCTCTTCAATATTCCACCCGGCCACCTCTGAACTCTGCACATTTGCGCTCATAGCACACCTCCACACCACAAAACCCTCAGCTGGAGATATTTTAGTGGAGTGGAGCCCAGGGCACAAAACGCTTTAAACTTCACTCCCATACTGGAAACCCTCACGCAGAGGTTTTTTTCTTTTCAGGACCTGCTTTGGCAGAGTGAAATAGCATTTCTGGGTTCAGTGGTATTTTTTATTTGTGTAGAGTTTCCTTTAGTTTAGATTCAAGCACTTATCCTTACATGTTGGTTGTACACATGCTAATGCTAAACTGATTATCTTTTTCTTTGACAAGTCATTTTTATTACTGGCAGTTGACTTTATTGCAAAAGTCCAAAAAGGATCTTTTGTTGAACGTAACTGTGTGACTGTCACAGCCGAACGTTACAGTATGATCTAAGTGTTATTTTCATTCTTTTTTTTTTTACCGGGTGACCTCCGGTTTATAATCTTTGTCATACTGACAGTATATTTCCAATCTGTAAAATAGGTGTGTGGCTTTTGCCCCGTTATGTCCGGTCAAACCGGACAAGATAACAGACCGACTCGTCTGACTCACGAGTCTTTTGAAGAACAGAGGCCTGAGATAAGAGCAGAGTAGATAAAAGCTATTCCATCAAAGCTTGAACGGCTCTGTCAGTTTTTCGAAATAAGAAAACCTACTAATGAATTCACATGACAAATGGTTCTAGTTTAAATGATTTTTTTTTCTCTTGAACTATAACATAGTACCTATAGTTGATGAAATCCAGAGGAGATACAGTACATGTATGTTCTGTATCTCCTCAGTGGATTTCATCAGGTGCAATAACCCCTCCACTCCTCGGAAGCAGGTGTGTTCTCTTAAGTGTCCGCTGCTGCTGACTGATTCTGCCTATCGGCCATGACTCACTACTGAAACACTCCCTGTGAAAATAAAGAGTCACATTCCACCTGACGGCAGGGCGGAAAGGGACTTTCCTGTCCCCCACTCCCTATCTAGGATTGCACGTCAGGCATTTATGAAGAAATGCTGCTGGTGAAAGGTGTCGCCGTGTGTCAGATATGCAGTTCCTGATGATATTAGACGTTAAGAGCAGGAGGAAGTCTGTTTGGCGCAGGAAGTTAGGACAAAAAAAAGAAAAAAGTACAAATGCTGTTATGTCAAAAGCACATATTTATTCAAATAAATACACAACACACATTCAAATAGCAAATAATTTAAACACAAGCTGTTTGCCAGGAACACCACATTCTGGAAACAAAATAAATTAACATATTGGTTTTTGGGGTCATTTCTCCCTGGAGGGCAAACATGAAATTGGTTTGACAGCTCAGGAGTTCAGTCCCCGTTTGGAGCTTCTGAAAGTCCGTCTGTCAGAGTGAGGCAGTTGCCCCGTCGGTCCGGGGTCTCAGTCCCGAACAGTCCTTCATCTCCGGACCGGATGACCTCGTCTTCCTTTTGGTCCGCATTTTCTTTCAGTGGTCCGTCATGACACTAAAAAGGGGGAGAGGACACAAAACGCCGTTAGTCTCTGGTTCGTGTCAAACGGATCGTGTGTCAGGCGTTGGATGGTTATGGCTCGTGTCTGTGTTCGTGTAGAGTTTCGGTCCCGTGTATCCGGTGCGCCTCTCACCATATTAGGAGGAGTTAACTGCCCATGTCCAGTAGAGCCTCAGGGTGCCCTGGCCATGCGTCTCTCCTGCTGGCCCGGCGACGCGGCGTCCACGTCCTGCTGCGTCTTAAAGCCCTCGATGGCCTTCCTGTTCTTGTAATCGATCAGGGCCATGGTGATCACGGTGTTCCAGCAGTTGCTCTCCCCGGAGCACCGAAAGTCGATCTCTTTGTTGTCCGTGGTCACGATGGTGAAGTAGACGAACTTGCCGGTGCGCTCCACGCAGTCCACCGTCTTGATGGACTGCAGCTTGAGCTCCTTGCCCTTGGAGCGCTTCTGCTGGTCGGCGTAAATGTTCAGGCTGTCCGTGGTCAGCACGCACGTCTTTCTCTTCCAGAACTGGAAGAGGTTGTCGCTCCTCTTCTCCAGCTCTCCCTCTTTGAGAACCTGGTCGATCTCCGCCGCAGACATTTTCATTTTCTCGTCTGTGTTGGGTTGTTTCTGGGGGGAAGCCTCCGTTTTGCTGTTGAGACGCCGGCAGAGCCAGAGGAAGGAGCCTCTCCACCACGCTTTGCGGTAATCCAGAGCGCAGCTGTGAATGAACCCGAGGTGCCTCGGGTTTTTTTTATAGCTTGCTCTGGTGTGAGCCCTTCCCACTTGACGTCAGATGGTTGGGGAATGCATCAACAGTTGCCAGTGGAGTAATTCAAGGCAGAGCGTGGGCGGAAGGCGCGCTGCGGGCGGGGAGGAAGTCCCAATGTGGACCTTATTACACAGCCGAAATGTTAATGAGTAATTTACATCCTACCGTGGAGTGGGTCCAGATATTTGCTCACTCTGCAGGAGTAGTTCCGTATAAAATGGGTAATCACCAGATGTGCCTACTAAACTAGGCGGCGTGCGTAAAAGTCACACTGACCAACAATAAAGACAGATTCATCCTGGATATTCTCAAATATAAGATTGAAAACTTCAGGTTATTCCTGCCTAAACTAAACTTTCAAGCTTGACCATGACCTGGATGACTTGAGAATCCTCACAGATATTCTGTTATATATATATAAAAACGTATGTACATGTATTTAAAAAAACTTTTCAACTTTATTTCCTTTATCAAAGAAAAATACTGGGTCACCCAGAAACATTTCAAAGTCTGACCTTTGACCAAACATGTTTCAGGTCAGTTGTGTTTCACTTAAAAAAGCTTTCACAACTGTCTCCGGGTGGTAAAAGTACAAAAAATGCACCCAAACAACCCAGAAGCCATTTACATGTAGAGAACACCGTCATCAGACTGATGTCAGCAGCTCAGACAGCAGGACGCCTTGAGCTTCAGGCACGTAGTTCAGCAGTGGGATGCAGGCAAAAAGTCTAATGTCTGTGTTGGTCAGAAAAATATGTAAAAACAATAGCAAACATAGAGAAATGAAACCACACTACCACTGCAGTCATCATAAATGTTTATCTTACTGTTAGTTACAGGCTCAGGTTTTTATTTGACAAAGTAAAACTATAGTACTGCTTAGCCAAATCATACAGCTTTAATCACGGCCCACCTAATGTTCAGGACTGAAACAAACAACATATAAGGTAGATGAGCAATTGTGAATAGTCTGAATATTCCTTCAAATTGGATAAACAACAAACAGCAGAAGTAATTACACTAAATGCTGACTGTAAGGAGTCAAGCCTCTGTGACACAGAAATTTAGCTCATTAATAAAGGTGTGTTTTTTTAAAGTTTTGTATTATTTGTAGAATGTGGCTACGGCTTCAGTTTCATCCAGAAACAAAAAGAGGAATTTGAAAGCTCTGTTACAGTTTCACAAGTGTCCCATGATTTCTATTACATCCAGAACCACTGAGAAATAGAAACAGAAATCTGCATGCTGCAGATGACGCTCCCGTGCCCTTTGATATTGCTGCGGTCTTATCATCACGCCACTCCCCGCTCTACAGTCCTTAAACTGCTCCTGACCACCGAGTCACCCTGCCGGTCACCTGACCCCTCACTCTCCTCGTGTCAGAGCGGCAGCACCAAACACTCCACGTGTTGCCATGACGCTCGTTTCAGATAAATCAGCCCGTGTGGACGAGCCTGAGGCACGAAAGGCACCTTTTTGGTGCTTTCCTTTCTACTTCCATCCATCCATCATGGTAACTGCTTATTCCCTGAAGGGGTCGCGGGGGGACTGGAGCATATCCCTATGGTCAACGGGCGAGAGGCGGGGCACACCGTGGACGGTCAGCCAGTCCACCGCAGGCCCACACAGAGACACACAAGGACAAACTACCACACACACACTCACTCCTAGGGGGAATCAACCTAACAACCCAATCAACCTAACATGCAGGTTTTTGGACTGCGGGAGGAAGCCGGAGAACCCGAATAGAACCCATGCAGACACAGGCTGAACATTCCAGACTCCTGGTTTCCCTGGGGGACTGGAATCCAGAACCATCTAGCTGCGAGGTCATGGTGCTAACCACCACACCACCGTGCCGCCCCTCCTGTCTACTTGTCATTCAGATTTTTTTTTGGTTTTCCCCTCATGTCATGGAATCATCCCTGTCTCCTACAGCTCTGTGCTCGCTGACCGCCGCTCTGTGTGGCCCAGATCCGCTGGCCCGAACTCCACGTGGGCTCACCCTTCTCTGTGGGGCCGACAGAGGTGATGGAAACAAAGACATAACCACCTGATTCACCTTAAACAGCTCCACGCCCTGCACGCTAAATCACCCCTCACCAGGTGTTGACACAGGGACCGGACGTGGTGGTCGGCTCAAACTCCTGACCTCAAAGGAGACAAAAGGAGCACGTGTGTTAAACGGCCTGCCGGCTTCTGTTTGATTGAAACCGCTCCCAAACCCTCCCCCCCCACCCCACCCTCCTGTTTCAGGGGGCTTCTCTCTTTGTTGTCTGGCAGTATATGTTTGAGGTGAAGTGAGTGTGTTGGTTTTTGTTCAACCCACTCAGGCTGCCTGTGGTTGAGGCGGGCAGACATGTCCGGGCAGTGACTCAGCGTGTGCTTTGGAGGAGTTTGCTTGACAAAGTCAGGGGTTGGTGTCACAGAGCAAGTGTTTGAAAGAGAAATGTTGTGTGAGTCTATGTCTGTGTGTGTGTGTGTGGGTGTAAAGGTTGATATTTATCTTTTTAATTACTTAGGTTGGGGGGTTAATGAAGGGACTCAGAAGGCTGCAAGTCATAAAGGCGGCACAGGGAAATCTGTAAAGCTGCCACTGAGAGTGATGGATGAGCTCGAAACGGCAGTGAAATCAGATGGCGTCGCTCTTTTCCTGTTTCTCTGGTTTGTGGGAAAGTATGAGTGTTTCTGGAGGGAATGAGATGCAGCAGTGGATCCCTGGAGATGTGTTGTGACAGCCTCAGGTTCAGCTCAGAGTGCTTGGGTTCTCAGTGTCTCTGTACAGACAAAACAAACCCCCAGAGACTTCCAAAAGGGGGAAGTCAGATAACGTGTCACCTGCGACGACCAGGGAGGGTTTCCAGCACGCAGAAAAAAGCAACAAAAAGTGAGGGTGAAGGTTAAAGAAACATCGTGTCTATGAGTGTGTTTTTCCGCCATTTTCCCCGCTGTTGTGGGCTGGAAACCACAAGCAGACGGGTGTGACAAGACAGCAGGTGGAAGGACGAGAAATTCCCAGTGTGGAAGTCATGTCAGGACAAGACACAGCTGAATGTTTTCTGTAAATCCCCATAAACGACAATCAACAAACTTTCTGAGCTTCAATCAAGGCTTGAAATAGGTTGGTGCACACTGGAAATTCATACACAATTACGCCAAATCTGGAATAGTAAAACAAATAGTACAAATTTATTAGAGAAAAGAAGTGCAAATCAGGTTTCCAGTATGAGACTTCTTACAGCCTACATTCCACTAAAAGTTTTTTTTCAACTTCTTAAGAAAATATATTTTACAACCTTTAAAGAGCATCAATGACTGCTCAAAAGACTGGACAGGACAGCAGTATTAAAGCATCAGTAAAGGTGTTCATTCTATAAACACTGTGCTTAAAATACAGAGTTTTGACTCTCTGGCATCCTTTTACTCTTCAAATGTATCAAATATCTTACTATCAATAAACTACTGATTAGTAAAAGTTATGATAACACATTTCAAACCAGAAGAACATTTCTCATAGGTGGAAAAAAAATCCAGGCTGAGCATTAAGGCAAACTACCTGTGAGAGTGATGATTACAGCTCAGAGGAGCTCCTGGCTGCCATAATGTGTTGAAAGGAGTACTCTATTTCAGGAGTTATTGATCATATATATTCACTTATTGAAAAATATTACCGGGCTGACTGATGCTGCTGCACATTCGCTTGTACAGATGAAGTAATGCGACACATGTTGTGTGTGTTCATAATCTCCGTAATGGTGGTTGAAAACCTTCTTCAAACAGTGAACTATACATAGTCAGCCCAACAATGGAGAGCAGCATGGATGGGATGAGCTGCCTGTGATGGGTCATAGATAAATCCAGCAGAGCCGACAGGTAACAGCTGCATACTCTGACACACACATACACACAAACACACATACACACATGCACCCGTACACACAAAGGCATTCGTGCCAACACACACATCCTCTTCTGCACTTTGGTGACATGCTCTTATGATGAGGCTCAACAGCTATTTGAGGCATTGTTCTGATAAGCCCTGTGTGTGTGTGTGTGTGTGTGTGTGTGTGTGTGTGTGTGTGTGTGTGTGTGTGTGTATGGCATTTAGCAGCGTGGGAAAAAGAACAAATGGCCAATGAGTGCATTAAAACTAACACAATGCTGCAGGAGGAATGAGGAAAACAGCCAAACTGTCTCGTAAGCATCCGAGCTGTCAATGAGCCGTGGCGGCGGATGACACCAAAGAAGGAAACGAGTGAAACCTGCATCACATTCTTCACGCCATTTAAAATACTTTGCCCTAAAAGACAGCAAAATTTGGGAACTAGCATTTCCTAAACTTCTCTTATGCCGAAAAAGCACCTGTGATCATGTCACAGCGGCCTCAGTTTAAACCAAATTTTAGGGGTCGGAGGGAAGTCTAAGAGACAGAATTAAACAAAAGAGACAGAATAAAACAAAAGTCGCATACCTTATAACACCACCATATATTGCCTCTTGGCAGACTTGTCTGCAGATTATTTTTTCGGCAGAACTGTGCTTGAGATTTTTGTAATGTGGCTAAAAAAGCATCCTATCAGACTGATTCTCTCAGGATAGCTTGGAGGAGGGGGCCATGTGCTTTGGGTACCTCAGAATCCATTCTCTCTGTGACTGATGCGGCCAAAGCATCAACACAAGGGGTGGAATTCTCCGTCTGGGACGGATCTTTGCTCAATGTGTCTGGGATTTCATTCAGAAGTGATGGTAACGCAGATGGACGGAATGTTTGGTTAACATGTGTTCCAGGTCTCACCTGTGGTCACATGATTTGGCTTGTGACTGAAACAACGAACGCCTTGGCAGATAAGGTGCGGAGGTTCCGAGTCCAGGGGACTTGCATCAAAGAATCCACCAGGCAGATTCAAGCGTTCCTATGACTAGACTTGGAGAATATTCGAAAATAAAAAGACTAAATGTGTAGTTTTGCTATTATCTGAACCTCTTCCACCACCTTGCCTGAAACAGCTGTGGTTAATGAAATCAGATCTCTGGCATGCCTCACTGTAATTCCCACACACATTTCATCACAACAGTGTGTGAAGCAGGCAGCCAATGACAGCCGCATTTCCTTCACACTTCGATGAGCTACGGCTTGAGTGACGGTTGCGATGTGCGATTAGAGAGCCGCTCGCACGGCGCAGCACCTCGATCTGCCCGACTTGGAATGGCAAGCATGTGGATCTGCCATTCCACTCCCTGCCAGGAATGCGTGCCTTCCTGCAGAGTCTTGTGAAGGCTCCTACGATAAAACCAAGAGTCTTGGCCCGAACCACCAATCTAATCTGTGCAGAGGGGACCACTTGACAGTCCACCCTGTCTCCGTGCGTTTCCGATGTTCTGGCCTTTACGACCCCCCAGCCTGACCCACAGCTCCAGCTTCTCCTGATAATGATGATTAACCCATCCCGCTGAGTAGAGAGGGATTAAAGTAATCCCTCCAAGATATGAAGTTGAGAAGAACACTGACATGCTGACGGGTTGGTCAGAAATTCTTCTTATCGCCTTGTTCTGTCAGCGGAAACGGAGCTGTGAGGGCCAGGAGCTGATGGGGTCGCATTCCCTCAAAACCAGTTTTGTCATTTTCCAAAAAGCGAAACCTAACCAGAAATGTGTCGTTAAAAGCAAATTCAACTGATGTCATGGAAGCTTGGTCTGACCAGAGTCAAATTTGCATGTATTCAAAACCAGGTCTGCTCGCCTCATGTAATCTGAAACCACGCTCACCCGGTCTGACTTTATCAGAGCCCGGAAGCACAGCAGAGCGTGATTCAGGTTAAACGTGCCACACCCAGCCGTCCGTTCAGTCTTCAGTCCATTCATGAATCCAGACAGAGGTGTGCTGCAGCGCTGCCCTGCTCTCTCTGGGTGCGGCGCTGCCGTTCCCAGGCATACCGGAGCACCTGGAGGCAGCACAGTGAATCGAACGAGATTAGCATGCTTACTGTGGGCATTGTTTTAGATTTACTTTAAAGCCCACGGGCTTACACAAAAGAGAGCGAAGATAATGCAAGAGACTGTGCATAAAGTTCTGTCCATTTACAGCTTGTTTCCATGGAGACTGATCTGAGAAGTTTGATTCATGCTAACTTGGAGTTTGACCTTTTTTCTGTACCTTTTAAAAAAAAAAAAAAAAAAGTCTTTTTACTCCCACATTTCAGTCAGTAGACTGGATATATCCAGTGCATGCTGGGATAGATGCCAGTTTAAAGTGAGCCAAAAAAAAAAAAAAAAAGAATTGTGCTTCAGCCAAGGACTGTCAAAATCCCTCCAAATTTCCCCAACTTTCCTCCCACATACAGCATTAAAGCACAAAGGTTTATTGTGAAACTCAGTCTGATGTGTTAGCAATGATCATGTTTGGTCTCGTTTGCTGGAGGAGATCATGCTCCTTTCACCCAGTCAGGATGCTGGCCTGCCTGAGCAGAACAGGCAAAGCAACAGAACTAAACAGATCCCACCTTTGATCATCCATCTTTATCTTTTAAAGGGCTGGTGAATTGAGAAATCAAAATGTGTCAAATGAGATGGCCCCCTTTGACTGGTTTACAGTGGCACCGGTAAGAGGATCAGATCTAACAGGAAGCGAGCTCTTTATCGGGCTCAGCTCATTCAGCTCTGAACACTACCCCAGCGTCAGCAGCATAAAGCCCCCCTCTATTCCCCTCTCTGTCTGCGGCCCAGCCTGGCTCGCATCACTTCCGACCGCGGGGGGGTGGGAGGGGGGATCGCCACAGAGGACCCTGTTCGCACCCAAACGGCCGCCTGCACGCAGAGAGGCTGCCAAACGCACCTTGAGGCCAAAAGTGAGCTGTGCAGCTGCAGCGTGGAGGAAGGTGGGAGGAAGACTGCTCCCCTCACCCTTCAGCTGGGTGAGGATGAGACAGTCTGGGGAAGGCCTCCGCTGGATGAATGCGTCTTTTGTTCCACCTCTTGGCTTTGTTGCGCTGCACGGCGTGGAGACCATCTCCCTCAGAGTTCATTAGACCGAATTCTTCTGTCTGTTATGTTAAACACTCTTTGTCCACACACCCATGAGCTCCTGATAAGACATCAAACAGCTGAGGGGTGGATGGAGGATGTCATAGAGGGCGTGGAGTAGATGGTACCACAGTGGATTCCCTTCTTGTGTGTTTTTTCATTCACGGTGGTGAACGAGATGGTCCTCCATCTCGTTTGGAGGATGCCATGCATTATGCCTCACTTTGGGTGGTGCCTAGATGCTTTAAATGTTACCCCATATGGGCGCTCCTGAGAGCTTGCGTCCTCGTATGAGGATGTTGCATTTTTGCATCTTCACCATGATACTTCTTTTTTCTTTCAACTTCGACCTCTTGGCCTCAGAGTAGACGCTATCAGACACTAGTGTTTGAAATCTAAAGTTAAGTGGTTTAAGACATTTCCAACTAATTATGTTCTTATTGGGTAATTAAAATGTAAATACGTGTTTGCAGAGAAAACCTTTAATATATCAATAGACATTTAAAATATAAACCCATCAATATAAATTCCATCAATGTGAAAGCTGGATGAGGATGACTCCGCAGCGCGTCCTTCTCCCCGGCCTCGCTAGTTAACATGCACACATGAGCCTTCAGCAACAATCGGGCTCCTTGTCACAACGAGGCAATCCCAAACCCCACACAGCAGCCCTGGCATGAATAGCTCCTTGTTCACAGGTCTTTAAAGCAAAATCCCCAAAATTACAGTTGGGAGCTGCTGGGAGATTTAAATCCGGCCCCCCCCAACCCACCCCAGCAGGAGCGAGAACTCACTGCTCCTTCTGTCTCTCCATCACATGATCCCATCATTGGTAGTTTTAGAGCTTTGAGAGATATCTTGGAACGTGTTCTTGGCCTCTTTGTTAACTTGATCTAATCCAGACTCGTGTTTTCTCACCATCCAGTGTAGAAGGAATAATAAAAAAAAAACAACACACACATAACTCTTAGTGTGACTGGATGAGGCGACAGGATAAGAAAGCAGCTGTCAGCACGTTGAGGAAAACCTGCCTTGCTGGGATAAGATGCTGCCTTGCTCCACCAGCACCTTCTGTAAATATCCCCCACAATGCACTGCAACCTGACGGCATGCCTGCTTCGTGTCAGACGGGAGTCTTGGCCTGCTGGAGCTCGCGGTGTCTTGTGATGGGGAGAAGGCTCGGCTCAGGTTAGGACTGGCTGCACGCGTAGCCTCAGGCTCATGCCAATCATTGGCCAACAGGCACCTGACGTCGCGTGGTCGAGTCCCCGCGTGATCATTCCACATCCAGGCAGCGCGTGCAGCCACCCAGGACATCTGAACACACACCACTGTGCAGCAGAGTCCTCTGGCTGCCCGGGGGGAGGTGGAATAACTAACTGAAGAGCGGTGGAGGGCAGCTGGGCGCCTCCGGCAGCATGACTTAAACAGGTTAAACAGGTTTATGTGTAAAGTTTTGATTTCTGAATTGCATCCATTCTCAATAATTCGTCTAATCAACAATTTATATTGATTAAATTTTTTTTTTCTGAAAGTCCTTAGTATTCAAATTCACTTGAAGTTAGCAATCACTTCCGTTTCATGGTTCTTGCCATTAAATCTTACAGACAGAAGACCAAAAGCACATTTCCATGTCGCACAACTTTAATAGAATATCTTAACTAACTCTGTACAAATTTGAAAAGAAATATTGCGCAAGTAACAAATTGTGAATAAGAACCAGTTAAGGCCATTGCTAGCACACGGTTCAATGTGGTAGATTTGCGGATGTCAACCGTGGCTTTGAAAATCTGTCCAACAGGATGTACAATCGTTCTTTTTAAAAAGAGAGGGAAGGGGTGGGCTATGGTTCGCCCTCACTGCTATCGAGGACCAGTCATCAGTCAAAGGAGTCCACAGAAACGGCCAAAATCCACGTGCAGCGTACAAAATACAATGGCACCCTGTTCCACTTATTTTCCCTCTGACATTCTATTGAAGCATTAGACAATAACAGAAATTTATATAAGCTTAAACAACTTTAAATACTGAATTAGATTACATTGTGTCAATAACAATTGGCAAATCATTTTATGAAAGAGGACGGCGTGCCTTTAATTTGAGCTTTTTGGCAATAGAATTTACATCAAATCCAAACGTCCTGCCTCCTGTCCTATCTCTGACTTTCTTTGACATTGGTTAAGAACTACATACAATGAAGTGATAAACAACCACAGAACCTAAAGAATCCCGACACTGTCTGCTTGACTGTGTCGTATTTGGGGGGAGTATCTACCCGAGGATGGGGAAAATCCAACAGATGCCAGAAAAAAAATGGGAGAAATTGCGTATTTGTCAAAATGCCTTCACAATAACAAGTTCCTGGAGCATTTCAGGGGCGACAGGGCAAAAAGGAGAGAGTAACGGATGACAGGTTTGGAGGTGTCTGTGTCATCGTGTTGATTATTGAGTTGTGATCACAGAAGAGCTCTGTTGAAATGTTTTTCAAATCCCAGAAATCTGGTCAGAAGGGAGCAGCACGAATGCAGAACACCAACCAACCTTCAGCCTTTAGATCCATTTTTATGAAACTCAGCTGTGTTCGCGTTTTATTGATGCGAGAAGCCCGATGAGGACTTTTAGCCAATGGGAATGAGCCTATAACTGCAGCCAGGCCTGAAAGAATTCCCCTTAATGCAACGATTCATACAGCTGTATGACACCAGAATAAATAGTCCAATGGCATAACAATGAACATTAAAAAAAAAGTAAATTAAATTCAAAATGATGCATTGTATGTCCCATAAAAAAAGGAAAAAAAGAAAAAGAAAAAGAAAAACAACAACAAAAGAAAAACGCAACCCCAGTGAATGATTATGTCAAACTTGTTCAGCAGTTTCCTCGTAAACTCCTTTTGCTTGTTGGCATTAAAAAACCCTGAGTAACTGACTTTTTTCCATGAAAAGTAAAGTTGGGACCCATGTCTTTCCTATCTTTGTCTAAAGAATTATTTTCTGAGTTTGGCAGTACCTACCTCACCAATGAAGACCGCCCCTATGACATAACATGGTTATTTAATTAAGATTCAAATCAATTCCTGTTTTGAGTTCAAATGAAGCCAAATAAAAATAAAGGGGGGGGAGGGGTGAGATGGGCGCAAGACAGAAGAAAAAGAAGTCATGCACATATTAAAAACGCAGTCTGATTTGCGTTCTATTGCGTTTAGATGAGTTTGTAAAAGGGCGGAGCCTGCAAGAGTAGGAGGTCTTGTAGACTGGCGAACCGGTTTGATGGACAGTAGGTCTCCACCTCCCGTGGTCACCACGTTACTGCTGCTTACATTCTGCAGGCTGAGGCTGTTCTTTCTGGAAAGACAACACGGAGACAAATCCGGATGAGGCTGAGCAAAAACAGCCAGAACAAGACGAAAGGTGACGAAGCCACTCAGTTTCAAATAGCAACCGCTAAAGATAAGAGAAAGTACAGAATGACAGCACCTGGTTTGGAGTGGTGAGGGGGACCATGTTAGAGACCAGGGATAGGACTAAAGAGGGAGAATGTACAGATGGAAACAACAGGACGGAAACAGCAGAGGGCCAGGATGCAAGTTTTTTTTTTGTTTTTTTTGGGGGGGGGGTTCCTACACTAAAGGGGGGGAGAGGGGAAAAAAAGGTAACGAAGGAGAAAGATAAAAAGCGTAATGATTGTGGGACGCTATCCTTACGTCTCCCTTACCTAGAAATGCATGGGGTGAGAATGTTTGATTATGCCTGTAATGAAGGGGAAATCCGGGGGGAGGGAGAGACAACAGCATGGACAGGTTTAATCGTCAAATTCAGACATGACAGGGAGCACAAAGTGAAACTTTGCTGTACATGGTGAATGAGCACCCTGAAATTCTAGAGCAAAACAACCCTAACATACTCCCCCATGAGCTGACGAGCAGGAGGCGCTCACCACAATTTACCACGAAAATCAAAAAATGTAAAACTTAAGTAGACAAAGCAGCATTGTTGGTGACTCCAGAATTAACTACCTACAACAATCTATTATGAACAACTCACTGTGGAAGCAGAACTCCCTTTCTGTTTCAGGGTTTTTGAAGAAAATCTGAGATTAAAATGTAGGAACTTGCATAAGTTCCCACAGGCATTTAAGTCTACGTTTACCGAGCAAATGTGTTGTCATATCAAATATGTTACAATAATATGACAATTATGTTTACACACAGGTAATCAGACTGGAAAGCTTTTTTCTTTGCCCAGAAACGAGCAGACCTCCTCCTCTGCCGTCACCAGGCCTCGTTCACAGATCACTTCCTGAATTTGTAGTCAAAGACCTGCTCTATCTCCTACATCTCTGTTGTAGTAGTTTAGATAGCTGGCACACACGTATTCTATTTTTTTTTTTAAGTCTACTTTAATTTAATCATGTTGGCACGTTATACTCTAAGTTTTCCCCTACACAAAACATTTACTTTTCCAAAAAATGTCTGTATTGGATAGAGAGAAAAAGCAGTTCAGGATTACTGACCTTGGGGTCAAAATCTCCCTCCTCATCATCTTCATCACCCTCTTCATCTTGTTCCTGAGACATAAGAACATAATTAACATTCACTTACAGAAAGAGTTGTGCTGGCTGCGAGGCACACACCCAACTCCCACGTGGGGAGAAAGGCTGCCAGCTGCTTTTCAGACCTAACACAGACTTTAAAAGTTTGTAGTCACAAACCTCTTCATCTCCCTCTTCCAGTTCTTCCTCTTCAAACTGCAAAACAAGACAAAAAAAAGTGAAAACACACCCATTAGTCAAAACACGCTTTGCTTCAGCTGCCCTGCCAATCCGCACACCTCTGTGTTGTGACTTGTGTATTGGGGCTTCTCCTCAAACGTGTCCCTAACTGTGTGTGTGTTTGTGTGTGTGTGTGTGTGTGCGCGTTATGGGAGCAGCACTTACGCTCTCGTCATCTTCCAGAGCCTCTCCGGTGAAATACAGCACTGCTCTGGGAACTATTCTCTCACGGAAGAAATGACCGATCTCAAAGTCTGTGGCTAGGGTGTACTCCGAGTCTTCGTCCTATAAAACATGAACCCGAAGAGACAGCGTGAGCATGGAAACGACTATGACCACATGGACATGATGACAGAGGCAGCAATCATTTCAGGACAGAAATTAAACGCACTCACCATTTCTCCATCTGGAGGAGCTGTAAAGGTACAAAAAGACAATTTGACCATCAGAGAGCATTTAAAGACACAGTGAAGAGGAGCCTTTGAAAAAAGCTCCATTTAAAACATATCAGACGTGTTTTTTGTTAGATCGAGACATCAGGACTGGCTGTGACTTCCCTTCTGAAATATTGAAATCACAAGGTCGTCATCCTTAAAAGCGTCAGACCATCAACCAACAGCTGCGCTGCTGAGCTAAAGCCCGTGTGAAGGTGAGGTCATCTCACCTCACCTCTCTAAACAACGCTGACGTGGGGGACAGGCACTGCGGTCTGGGCAGCTGCGCTCCATCCGGTTTTCCAAACACTGGTCTGCATTCGAATACCAGAAACAAAACACATCCGAGGACCTGGCTGGACGGTGCTCACTTGTCCTGCGTATGGAGGCCGCTTGTGCACCGCTGCTGGTTTTTTACTGGCTAATTCAATCCCAGGTGCATTGTGCTTCCCAAACTGAGTCGCTGTAATTGAACGCTGACACCAACAATAAGCCTCAATATAAGAAAGCAACAATATCCAGAAAGGTGTCCTTGGAGAAATGAATAGAAGACGAGGGGCTTGACTGCCTCTGCAGAGTCCATTAATTCCTGATTAAGGACACAGCAGAGGGCACTGGCTGGTTACAACAGGGTCAATTGTCTGCTTGGCTCTCGGAATTCTCCGGCTCAGCAGGATGCTAACATCCACAGTCAATTACATCGCATGCGGTTGGCAACGGGTGAACATTAACTTGCACTGTGCGAGGCTATAAGAATTCTCAGCGGGCCAGCAATGTTATCTCCATTATCCAGATTTTCAGAGGCAAATGACATCTACTTAAGACACTAAAAGCAGAAATTGATTTGAAAAATAAGATAGGAAATAATCACTTGCATCACAAAATACAAACAATGAAGATAAAAGGCTTCTCTTCCAATTTTTACAAGGAACTACTGATGCCTTAAGCCAACAGAACAGTGGGCCAGAGCTACACACGGCACATTTCAAGGTGGTTCTGAGGCAAACTGTGAGCTGAGGATTTTTCCACAACAAATACGATAACACATTAACAGTTAGAGTGGAGAACTGATAGCGTCACTAGAACTCCTTCCTAAGCGTTCTTTGTCAGAAATGCACTTCACTAGAATCCCGTCATCACATGAAGAATTCAGTGAGAGACATTTTTTTTCAAATTGCGGGCATCAAAGCAAGCCAAATGCTCCCCTCTGACCTAACTCGTCCAATACAAAATGCATCTTTAACAGCGACTCACACGCTGTCTTTGTGTCTAATCAGGTGATCGGTGAACAGTGATTTGCACGGTAATGATATCCCAGCCCAAAAGCTGCAAACCTGAGCACACCCAACAATGACATGTTTCTGTTCAGCAGCAGTATGACTTAACCAGTAGGACCAGCAGTTAGTCAGCCAGTGAGTGACAAAGTGGACCTCTCACAGGCAGAATAAGTCCAGGCATGTCTATCCGGCTGCGCAAGCGTCCAAGACAGATGATTTATGTCTCGCAGAGCCATTGTGCTGCCCAACTAATAATACTTTAGTATTTCTGGATGTGTGACTTCATGGAGTTGCTGATTTGTGCAACTAACAATTATTTAGGGGAGAATATTTACTACATTTATTGCAGAAACAGAGTCTCCGCAGTGGAAAAAGAGGGTAAAAGCAGATGAGGTAAATGTTCCAAAGGTGAACTTGTGTACAAAGTCCAGTTTCAGTGGGCGGCAGAAATGCTAAACTCTCCTTCCCCTGCTTGGAGTACACACCATAAGAGTCTGGTGCCATCTGCTGTTGAGATTTAAAACCAAACAATAGGCATGTGGGTCAACTTACTAACTTTGACACATTCAAAGTTTCAGAAATGCGTTTGACTGTATAAAAAGAACACAGTTATGGTTTGAATTTCCTTGGTTGGTTCTTTGAAAGTTGAGGGCTGGGTGGTATATCAACACTTAAAAAACGGTACATAATAAAATTCAAGTTGGATTTGATAAGATTTAAACCGGTTTTAGTTTGCAGTTGCTTCGTGCAACCTGTGACATAAACTATAAAAAAATATGGCATTTCTGCTCTCTTCTACTTGCTAATTAACATAGGAAATTTGGACTTAACATTTTTTGGACAAGCTAAAGGGAGATTCTATTAAGGGATGCAAAAATGCTCAAAAACTGTGAATTTTCTGTTATCTGTAACACCAAACAGGCAACGTACAATGCTCCAAAGCAATCGGTTGTGATTCATGTGGATCTTTTTAAAGTGCGCATTCTCACCTTTGATAGGGTTAAAGAAGTTGAAGAAAGAGTCGTTGGGGACCTGTTTGGTAACAGTACGGACAGTGCCACGGCCTTTATGCTTCTGCTTCTTCTTAATGGTTTTCACAGTTACATCTTTCCCCTTGTGCCAATCTATCTGACAACTACAGAATGCAGCAGAGAGAGCATAAAAAAGGTCATAAATAGCCCAAAATGGCTGAGAATTAAACTACATCATATGAAAACCACAGCTTGATGTGCATGTTGGTTTTCTTTGGTTCTCACCCTTCACAGTCGATGATCTCTGGACCCTCAAATGAAAAAGGATCTGAGGTGTCAGGCTCTGACTTCATCTTGTAGACTTTAGTGAGAACTGCATTGTTGAAGTAGCCATTGGGCTCAAAGAGGAACTCTAATGTAAAACTCTGGGAGAAAGAACAAAAATACAACTCAGCATTTAAAAAGTATTTAGTTCAGAACCAGGTCTGTAACACTTGTGCAGGTAAACACTAACCATTGGCTGTCCGGGCTCAGAAAACTTAACTTGGATATCTTTCAGGTGCTTTAAGATGGGCTCATCGTGCTCCTAAAAAGAAACCAAAATTCAAGTCAGAGACTAAACCAGTGAAAGGAAATGTGGTGAGATATGGCGGGTGGGTGGGAGACTCGGTCACGGCTACCTGTAACATATCGCTGAGCATGTCCACGCTCTTGAAAATGGTGAGCCAGAACTCGGGTATGCCCTTTGGGTCTTCCTCTGGTGTAGCTTCCTCCTTTTTTGCATCTTCAATAGCAGCTTTTTCCTTGACTTCCTCCTGTCAGCAGGACCGAACAATCATTAAAACTCACAGGATTGATCGGTAATACATCGGCAATATATCTTGGCAGCACTCATCGTTCATTGGTGTTCTTTCTTTTAATGTTCTTCATGATTTCAGTCTGTGTGTGTGCGTGTGTGTGTGGAGATGGGTGTTGTTCTCCTTTTCCAGGTCCCAGTTGTCGCTGGTTTTCTCCAGGCGGCACCTGAGCTCTCTCAGTGATCAGTACACAACATAATAGAGGCAGGGCAGGATGGATTTCTCGAGGGGGGAGATAAGAGAGTGTTGACAACAGTTTGGTGTTTGAGATTGGCCTGGTCTAAAACATGGAGAAAGTCTTGTGGTGTATTTAATGTAGCAGTTTGGTGAGTTTAAGAGGTTTGTGGAGTTGGCTACCACCGGTAAGTCAGGGTGTGTGTTTGTGAGGAGGATGCTGTTCTTAGCGATTAGGGTGATTCTGTAGGCCACAGAAGGTATTCTTCCCCTGGTTTTTCCTTATGATGTCTTTTACCCTTCATGCCATTTAGTTCTGGTCTGTGACCCTTCTCATAGGCTCTGGTGGACATAGTGCTCTTGCCTCTTTGTGTAACCTCCCTCATAATTAAGGCTTATTAATTTGACCACCCTGCTGTTTCCTCCTTTCTCCTCTGGATTTTCACAGTGGGGATGTAACAAATATCCATGGTAATGAGGGAGGTTGCCATGGGAATCACACATTTATTCTTTTGGCATTTGACATCTTATCAAGTGAGGAATAACAACTCCTAACAAAGCTTTTACAATAGTGTCATATACATACTGTAAAAATAATCAGCATGTGAAACACAGTTTTTATAAATGACATAAGTGGAGAGAAACGTTGCTTTTCTAGATGCCGACAGCAGCAGTGTAACTGAAGCCACCAAGAAGTCAGAATGGCTTCTTACTTGAATGGGTTAAAATGCTTTAACTGTTAACAGCTTAATTGTTAACTCGAATAATTGTCGCTTTGAAAAGCTTCTGACGAGTACAGGTAATAAAAATATGCAGGAGTCTAAGAAAGCAATATCCGCAGACTGACAGTATGACTTATTGATCCCTCCGACGTTACACCCACACATTCATCTTGTCAGTTGAACAGACGTGTTGAAAATGGGCTTAAGACGAATACAACATCACAACGAGACTAGACTGCCATACTAAACAGCCGTTACAGAGCGTGTTAGTGCTTGTTTGTCACTTGAAAATGGATTACCAACAATCCTTTAGAATGAGATTTACAAAACTCTTTGGGGCTTGCGCAAAGTCATCGAGCATGTGCAAACTTACCAAGACATGATTTCCTGAATGTGTTAGAGCAACGATAAGCGGTACAGAGGGGCCACAGACGTTAAGCCCTTACACGCTTTAATAATTCCTTAATTACACTTAGTTATAGCAAAAGTGTTTTTAATGTAATGGTGAGCTGTAGAGAATCCGATTTAAGGTTTACTTACAGCAAGCTCCTCCTCTTCATCTCGGTCACTGTGCCATTCACACTCCTCATCTGTGGGTTCCACTGCTCCTGTGACAATATCTCGTCTCTGTGATACCAAACAAAAAATGTTATACTAGAGTAATAAAGCTCATCCACTCATTACTAATAAAAGGATAACACCTAATTGATTTACGAGACTTAGAGGCATTGCTGTTAAATTAGATCCACGGGGCCAAGAAACTATTTAGTCAGGAAGAATTATTTTAAGTAAGCATGCACACTTGTCATTTAGGAGAGACTGAACGGGACATAAACACAGTACAGACAGCTGCAGGAGGATTACAGCTGTCACTCTTGACTGTGTTTAAGAATGGAACAGCTCTTGTCACTCTCTCTGGAAATAGGCTCAACTGACAAAAAGCACAGTCAACTACTCGCTGAGGCAGTTTTCAATTTAGCATCCAGGATACGGCCTCTCTCACAGCAGGTTGGAGAAGAGAAACCTGAAAATCCTAGAGTGCAAGGAGCAACTATGCTGAGTCTTACAAATGTCATCAACACTTTTATCCATTTTCTCATGGGGGGGGTGGGTTTGTGCCTTTTATATTAAAGGTCAGGAAAATGTACCTGTGACATAAGGTTAATAAAAATTACCATTGACTTTACCTTGTCAAAAAGTGGCTGATATAGGGCAGCATACTTTCTCTCGAGTTCATGGACCTCCTCGTAGAATTTAGCTTCAATGTTAGCACATTGCACCTGTAGCCTTTTCAAGGCATGCACTCGCCTCTTCACCACTTTAGGGAGCATGCTATGTGAGAAACGAAATGAGAAAACACAACAACTTTAGTGAATAAAAGACAAAAGGTTTGGATAAATGTCTTCAGAGGGTAGAACTATATTCTTGAAGAAAGAGTCTCAACAGTACCATATTTAACATGCGTGATGTAGCACTGACCTTTCCAAAATCTGGAAGCTGACAGGTTTGTCCATCTGCCCGCCAGGGTTTGGCATCATTTGATCACCTTTAACTGCCAAGCAAAGACAGAATCTAAATGATGGTGTCATTTTAATATTAATCAAAACATGAGTTGAGTCAATGAACAATTAAAGATGCTAAATTGATGACTGGTAGCTAACTTTGGTTTTCAAACTCATAGGTCATAACTTTTTTCAGATCGACCTCAACCAAACAAATCAAAACAACCCACTGGGGATCCTAATAGGTATAGTTTATGGACACATTTAATAAAATCCAAAGCACCCATTCGTGACTGATTATATTGTAATATCTTAAACTAAATCCTAGAGTCCTCTCTTTCCACATTTCAACACTCTCCTGCTAAAAAGATATACATTAATACAAAAGAAACAAGACTTCACGTTCTTGAGGATTTTTTTTAAAGCAAGTTGGGATGCATAACATTTGTCGTTACCTTTATTGGGATCCATGATGACCAAAATTCAGCGCCTTCCTCTGTAAAGAAGCACATTAGTTGTGTTAGCTACAGCCCTTATTAGATGTAATGACCAAAACAACATTGGAAAAAGGGTGTCTGAACACAAGTGCCAATTAGATGCATTTCGATGTTGACCAAGTTATTCTGTGGGGGAAAAAAAGATTTAATAAATACGTTATTGACAAAATGTATCATGCTGAACAGCTGAGCAAACTTCGCCCAACTCCAAGCTAAAGTAATGCCGAGCGAGCGCAGGCCGATGACGCATAGACATGGTAATGGCAGCTGGGCTAAGCTATGACAACTACAGCTAGCATCACTCCTGTGAAAATTGTAAAACGCATAGCTTAGGCTGTGACAGTTACCCCGGACCTCTGGGCGATATCAAATAAACCCAGACGCTACAACGACTGACCAGCAAACACTTGCTGATAATCGCTTCACTGTTATGGGCGGTGCCAGAGATCTGACAACAGTTGACCTGACTAGCTAGCTTGTTAGCAAGAAACTACGAGGCAGCGTGCTATGGGCAATGCTTTAACAAACAATACGAATGTGCTGGTTAGCGCGGTAACGCTTGATATTCTCATTAATAAAAGATTCATACTATAGAGAGACAGTACGACAGCTCACCTTCAGTTTGGTAGAACTGCCGTTAACGATACATTAATTACTAGCCGGCCGCGGTGAAAAGCTAATACAATGTAGCTACCGTTAGCTCGCGGGTTAATAAAAAGCCATAGAGATAAATAGAACTGTAATGAGAACGATTAACCTGTGGGTAGTTAAAAAGCTCATATACGCAATGCTTGATCGTTCGTTTGACAGTAAATGATCACAATGATTACATTTCTGATTGATGTCTTACCTCTAGACGAGCGGAATTTTCGCCAGTCGCTTCGTTCACGCGTCTTTGCTCCAACCCTCACGCGCAAGGGACACGGGAACCCAGAATTTTGATTGGACTGCATGGTGCTGCGTTCAAGAACCACCTTAAGAAAGTGTCAAGTTTTTGGATGGTGTCAATGGAGGACTTCTCAAACATGGCATTCAATACGTCTGAGCTGCGTCTGTCCACATATCTTCATTCAGGCACCCTGTGGAAAAGAATAGCCCAAGCAATTAAAAAAGGTGGTCACAAAGCTGCAAAATGACACAGTAATATTATAAAAATAATTAAAATTGAGTCGTTGTACAGTTGTTACCTGGAAGTATAGAACAACCCCTTCAACTTGTCAGCCTGAGAAGATGCTTTTTTAGTTGTGAAAGCAACTCAGACCAAACATTAGAGATGAAAAACGTGTTTGTTTGTTTGTTTTTCTTTTTTTAAAGAAAGCCTACCTTGCATATAGACAAATGTTGCACTCTAACTAATTGCTTGTACGGTTCGGTGGAAACATTTTTCTGTTGCTCTTTGGTTTTTGTGCATGGGCTGGTTTGTCTAGTGACCTGATAAAGCAAGAGGTGAAACAATGTCCTCAATGAAATTTTCGCAGACTCTTTTAAATTGATAAAATTGTCATTTTCAAAACATTTTTCAAATGACTTATTTCTTTGTGGAACCTTGGAGATCGCCATGGACTGTGGAAAGAAGCTGGAAAGTAAAAGATCTCACTCTGCCAGAAAAGACTAGAAAATAGGGTCTTACTTGAGTTGTCCTTCTCACCAAACAATTGAACTCTCTGAACATGGAGCTGAATTATGTTACTCTCTTGATAGAAGATACTTTAAATTGCCGCCACTGAGGGGCTCATTTAACAAGGCTACCCCCTTTCTTTTCTTGATGGCAAAATACTACTTAACTGCAAGCTCTTTTTTTTTTTTTGCTGGCCTCAATTTATAATCTGTTTTGAAGAAGCTTTTGAAGATGAAAGAAAGAAAGAAAGAAAGAAAGAAAGAAAGAAAGAAAGAAAGAA
>JABUIW010000069.1:1149601-1165915 GCA_013363375.1 Menidia beryllina | reverse complement strand
AAAGAAAGAAAGAAAGAAAGAAAGAAAGAAAGAAAGAAAGAAAGAAAAAGTAATAGTAAGTCTATCTTATAATCCTTCTCTCATAAGGGTATTTTTAACTTGCAGCATATTGATTCATGGCTTAGGACACTTAAAATCGGAAAAAAATAGCAATAATGTCTACTACAAAGAAAAAAAAATCACTTTTCATGGTATTGATTGAGCTTCTCTACATCATTCCCAGACCACAAGAGGGCTTCATCCACCCATGATTCATAACAGGCAAGGATAGACCAGAGGGGGCTTTCATATCGGAAAAATGTATCCATGCAACAATAAAAGCAGCTGTGTCTCAGGGGTAGGAGCAGTTGCCTGCCAAGGGGCAGGTTTGTTGGTTTGCTCCTAGGCTACATGTCACGGTGTCTTTGGTCAAGACATTGAACCCCCAGTTCACAGCAATGCAGCTGCTCAAGGGGCATGGTGTTCTGTGTCCTGTTTGTGGCGGCTTCAGTCCTGGATAGAGGAAAGGGTCGTGTCAGGAAAGGCGTCCGTTGTAAAAACCTACTGTCTGATCCACACTGAGGCGACAAAATGTGACCAGTTAAAATTAGAAGATTGTTTTTGTAGGAATCTGCTGTTAGTGAGAAGGAGGTAGACTGATGTGTAAACTAACTATCACTGAAGTCAGAAACATCCCAGTATTTTTTTAACCAAAAAAAACAACTAAAAATCAAAAATTGAGGTTTAAGTCTTGTAAAAATTGTGTTTTAGACCAACACAAATGAAAATTTAGTACAAGAGTAATAGGAAATGTGAAGAGCTCTTCCAGTCATCATCACCAAATCAAAACACCTGTTCATTTCTCTTCACCGTACATCAGATATCCACAACTTTTTTAACATTTAGGAAAAACGTTGAAACACTTTCTGAATTCATCAGTAGAAAATGTAAGGGAAAATCATTTGGTGGACTATTTCCCCGTTACAGCGTTCCACCATCCTATCATCATTTTTCCTTTTCTTTTTTTATGTGGAAATTACTTTTTTTTTTTTTGCGGAAAAAGCCCAAACAAAATCCGGTCTTTTCTCTGTTTACTGTCAGCCACTGTGTAGTCTACGCACTTTAGAGGAAGTGACAGCTCTGTGGCCCCCTCAGGGTAGGATTGCTGTAACCAGGCTCTGTTCCTGCCACAGAGTGACATTTACCAGAAGGGTCTGTACCACAGAAGAAATCAAATGTGATTGCGTAGCATTTGGATGGGAGCAGATTCTAGAAACAACTGTACAATATGTGTTTATTCACAATATTAAAGTGCAAAGGACATTATTGCACACTCAAGCTTACCGTATTTAGACTTTTGAGTTAATTGAATTAATCAAAGTGAAAAAAGACTTCATTGGGTAATGACTACACTTTTTATCGTTTTGCATTCCTCTGTGGGAGTCTTTCACGGCTATATTTTAAAGACAATAGTCACACCTGCAGCACTTGAACAAAGCTGAGCGCACTCAGTCCTTCTGTATGTCCATAACTCCCATTTGCCACCACCTCCAGTCTTTCTGTCCTGTCCTCCCTTTGAGTGGGCAGAGGCTAACACCTGGTTTTTCAGGTATCAACTGTGTTTGTGCATTTGTGGGTTTGAATCTTAATAACAAATGCCTGATTGAGTGAATGGTTGCTTGACACATGTTGAAGGCGGATGTTAAATCGCTTTTGGCAGCAGAATTTAAAGCACTGAATCAACAGGAAATACTTCAGAAACGTTGCGAAATAGTTGTGACAATGTAAAATTCCCCGCTTCTCCTCATTGAACTATCTTTTGATAAACAGATTGTTGAAGGCTGAAAGAAACAGTGGCTCTTTATTGTGTGTTTGTCTGAGAAAAATACTTTCTGTCTATAATAGGAAGTTCAAGGTAAATATGTGCCAATGGGTGGATGAGAAGCATGTCATAAATAAATTTGGGATCGGTGCACCGTGGTGTAGTGGTTAGCACCATATAATCCACACATAGTCCACATAATCTAGTTTCAGAAATCCTGTGTATGAAAACAGGTAAAATCAGCAAACATCTGAGCATCTTTTTTCAAATGTTCAAATCTTGAGTATTTAAATCTCCAGCACGGATAGGCTTAATTTTAAACCGATCAGCAGAATGATTTGTTTCAGAAAAGACCACTCCACATTTTTGTAAGACAACAAAGGTAAACACTTTTGTGTGTTTACTTGTCACATAAGGCCAGGTTTATCCAAGGTAGTCTCATCAACTCTCATTTTGTTTCAGTTGTTTAACTTCCACAACAACGTACAAGCAAAAACAGCAATACTGCAAAAGAATCGACATCCTTAAAGTGGATTTCGTGATAGCTCTTGTCTTTTTCCTGATGGAACTGGGCTAACATTGGCCTGTCTCATCCCACCGGGGTATTGGCTTTGTGAATGAAGTGGCCAAACTCCCAGATGTCTGTATCGATATGGCTGAGAGAAGAGGGCAGTGTTTACGAGCCGCCCTGCTCTTGCATCCTCTGTCGTCCATTAAGCCCCTCTCCTCGTACCGCATGGGTAATGGCCTATCTGTACACCATAATCAGACAGACACACACAGACACACCGACTGTAAAAAGCCATCAAAATAAGACACACAAACAGGCGCACACTCAGTTAGCTGCTACATTGACACAGCTGCAGTCATTATTCACAGGGGGAGGTCCAGGGGACCGAGGGGGCAGGGGGATAAAAAATGGCAAGCGGAACTACTACATCTCGCCTGAGGTGGCTGCATGCAAATCAAATTCAGCAGAACCATCAATTCAACTTATGGGAGGCTGAGATACCTGATCACGTTTGCCACAATTTGAGTGCCATTTACTTTCATCTGCAACAATAAGCAATTTCTGTCGTGACATTTTTTTGTTTGTTTTGTTGTGTGTGTTGTCCTCTGCTGTCTCCATTATTCTGAATCCGCAGTGACAGCTTACCAAAAATAACAACCCCTAACACCCAGTATCTCATCTGTGAACAACCACAATGACACATTTAGTCTTTTATGATTGTTTTTTCCCTACAATTTAACCCCCAATCTGACGATAAAATAGAGTTTATTCAGATTCTGACAGTTGAGGAGTTTCTGTCAAGGGCAAGCTTACTTTAAATCAGTTTCTTTAATAGTAATCATATGGGGAAAAAACCCTTCATTGTTTCGTTATGAAATTAATATTGTTCTTTGGTCTGTGCCAGTACATTGGGAGTGATTCAGTTGTGAGCGTTTTAAACTTTTTAAAAATGTCTATTCTTTTATAATCTGTTCTAGCTGCTCACAGGTTGTTTTGCTGTCAGAACAGGATATTGCACAATAAACTAGTATTGCTTGTTGCACAGTCACAAACCAAATCGAACTGACAGTAAGTGGCTCATAATCATTTATAGAATCATTGAAAAATACAAAGACAATGATCATGCATTGTAAAACCACGGAAAAGTGACAAGTTTAAAGTAGCTCCTTCTTTTAATTTGACCTGGAATTATAACTCTAAATGCAGATGGCCACCTCTGCTTATAATGCTCCTGTACACATTAAGTTTAAGCTTAGAAGGCTTTGATCATATGAATCAAAAGTACCGTAGGTGCACAGGATCAAATCACTGACATTGTTACATAATAAAAACAAAGCAATTTTTCTTTTACAACTATATATCGCTTTTTTTCCTTAAGCTTTCTTGGATTACTTTAAAATACTCAAAAGTGAATTAGTTCAAGCTCAATTTAAATGTGTTTTCTCCATATTTGGTTCTATTGCATGATGAAATCTGCTGAACAGGCGTTAGTTTGATGGGTTACAAATCTGTCAGAAAAAAAAAGAAAAATGCGACATCGATGCATGGAAATAGTTCAAACAGCACAGACAAGTGATCAAACATGCAGAGTGAGCAGCTGTAAAGCTACAGGTGAGTTTTATCTGGTTCCCCAGCTGCTTGATTTTAATTATGAGCTGCAGTAGCTTTGCCCTTCAGGCTGCTAAATGACAAAGGCCCATTAAGGAAAGGTAAATCTAATTACAAGTCTTCCCAGCCACCAAGCTCTGTGTCACAGCTGGAGGGGAAATGGGTGATGTTACGACATTGTTTGGTTGCTTTTTTGACCCTTATACCACCCCATGACCACTAATCTACAACTGGCTGCATGACTGTTCACTTTGAGTCAGTTAAATAAAACCATCCAAACCACCAAGCTAAAAATTTTACGCTTGTTCTAACAAATTTTTTTAGCTTTAGTGCCTAAACAATTTAGAAATCATGGCCAAGACATTTCCATGGGTAATTCTCCAATCAGTGAAGCTGAAAATAAAAAAGGAAATGGAAAACAAAGCACTAAAGAAGTGGTCCCTAACTGGATGTGAATTCAGTCCTCACAACTCAAGTGTAGGAGATACACAAGCAGCTTTTATTCCTTTATTCATTTCTTGCCAGATCAATGAAAGATTTTAATGCTCCAGCATTGCGCTGAAGTTTGTGCTGGGGGTTGGAAATGGAACCTCTGGATTTTTTTCCTAATTTTCTTGCAGCCAGATAACAAGAGATAAACACATTTGTGTGGCTTGCAACCATTCATTTCTCAAGTCACTTACACTGATCGATGGAAGTCACTTTGAACGACATCTTTATGGCTGTGAATTTCTATCCTGCTGGGCATGTCCGACACAAAATTTGCAGAAGATATTTAAGTGCTTCCGGACTGTAATCAGACTTATCAGATATGACATTTAGAAAATCACGGGCTACTTTAGAAACAAAGACCAAGTGAGATGCACAGCCTGTGTAGCCTTGAGCAGAGATAATAAATTACGGAGAATCATCAATGAATTGTTTGAAAGGTTAAAGCCACTCTGTCCCTTTAACTGTTCTTGAAATGAACAAGGGACCCATTTTAGACACATCACGACTGTTCATTTACAAGTCATACTCATGTTCTTTATTCTTCATCTTTGTGTCTTTGTAATTATCACCTTCGATTCCTGTGCCAGGTGAAAATAAATATGTGTTGGGGGGTGGGGGTGGGTATTTTTAGTTTTCTCCCTAAGATTAGAAATATTCAATTAACTTGTTCTACTCAGTCATGATTGACTGACATCAAATTGCCTTTGCACATTCTGGGTAGGAACTGAGGATCTGCCCATTATGAAACAAACCAAGACTGATTTCAAACGTGTGATGCAGGAGGCAATCGGGCTGGGGGTCACAGCAGCCTGTTGGTCGCGCTGGAAGTGCGTGTGGTCATGTCAGAGACACAGCTGCGTACCTCAGTGGACCCAGGCCACCGTGGCACCAGCGTGACGACGGCAGTTGTCATGGACCACTGAGCGTGGGTCCCTCAACTGCTCACCCACCCCAGCAGCACTTTATGCCTCCGCTGTCATTACACATGTAGACAACAGCAGAGGAGGAGCACTCTGCGTGATTACTCATTCCACTTGGCAGCTGTATTTTGGCACACGCAAAAACAATCCCCGTTGTCGACACAGACAATCTATTACTAAAGAGAAGTGGAGGTTGTATTTGTTATACAGGAAAACATTCACCCCATAAGATTTTCCTGCAATTACAATGAATACAATCACACTTGGGAAAAATGATCTTTTTAAAAAAATGATCTTTGTGATGCTCAGGTGATTTAATTGTAGTTGATTAGAGCAGGAGGATTTTGTACTGTTTAAAGACCTCAAATGAACAGATTATAAATGATTCTACAAAACAGTTTAGCTTCCATGCCCTTTGTGTGAAATGCCCATGTTCATTTATTTTCTTTTACAACAATTTTCCATTGTTAAGCTCTTGTACCCCCTTGACTCTACTACTAATCTGCTCAGACAACAACCTTAGTTTTATAGAAGAGTTTACCTTTCCAATGTTGCAAAGTGTTTGCACCGAGCTGAAACTGATTGAATTTAACTTAGCATTACACAATGGCGTTCTATAGAGCTCCACAGATAGCTTTTAGGGAGTGCAGCTTTGGACATTTGTAGGAAGCACCTGTGCATAATGTTTCCACTATCCTGATGACCAACACGTGTTGGAAGTGTGCCAAGACACACGCATTTATCAGCAATCATGAAAAAGACTCGCTGATGTCCCAAAACAATGCAGGTGTGAAACAAAACTGTTATATGATTTTTTTCTTGTGAAATAGAAAACTTAATTCATGTGTCTCCTGCAGTTATACTGAATGTCAACTGACTTTCTAGCAACAGAAATGTCACATGACACCTTCAAAATCAATGAGTGATAAGCCAAACAACATTTCATGACTTCCCCTTTTTTTCTATCCATTATCATCGGAATCGGTTTGAGTCATAGTCACGATTTATAAAAGAGATACAAAACACATTTTTCTTATTTGCTTGCAAAACAAGCAAGTTTTCATTTGGCCTGTATACTTTATCCATATCCATTTTCTTTTCTGTTTTCCGTCCTGTAATAAAAACATATACATGAGGAAATTAAAATGGTTGCTTGGTGAACCATAAAGGAAGAGCCACAACTTCTACTAGCAAAACAAACACATAGCCAATAGTTTATGAACGTTTGGCCTATTTTCACATTCAACTCTGAATTCATATCAACTCACATTGAGCCTGTTTACCCAACATTATTACAGTTAATATGATATTTATATAAGAGTTTTCTTGTCATCATCTGAATGAATTTGAAGAACCCTTCAAAGGTGAGTTGGACTGCTCAGCTGAGAGTGAAAAAAAGAAACGTGGAGGATGATGAATAATAGCCCAGCTGGCTGTGTTAGCTGCAATTAGTCCCACTGAAGTCAGACAATTATGCGGGTAAAGCTGACACAAAGCCACAGCACTGCAGCTGAATCAATACATAATTGTAATAATTATCATCCTGGTGTCGTTTGTCGACACGTCTTTCACTTCCAGAAAAGAAGATGGAATTGGGTAAACACTGAGGATTGAATGGCAGAGAGGTGTCAAGTGTGACATTTCTAACATAAGGTGGCACTGATACCTGGTGGGGGCAAGGGGAACCAAGTACTTCTGAGAATAACTTTTCCTGAATACTATTTTTGGAACAGAGTAGAGTAAGACAGATTGTTTTGTTACTATCTGTTAAACCTTGACAGATGATCATATCAATTTATGTGCTTTGTGTATAATAAGTATGTGTCTGATCTCCAGCTTTTTCTGTATGATCCCTATTATTAATCTAATTTAAAGCACAGTAATTTGTAAATACAAATGCTGTAATTATATTACAATAATTAAAATAACATTCAAACTTTAAATTGCCAGATTGCGATTAAATTTAAGTTTTATCATCTTGAATCCATGCCAATATGTTTATGTAAAAACAAAAATAAACCCATGTAAAAACACATTCAAATAAAAAGTCATTTGGGGTTAAGGCTAACTGAAGCCTAAACAGACCAGCACATCTTGCTTTACGTTCTGTGGCAGCTGGGATGAGCTCCAACCCCCTGTGACCCTGAATTGGATTAGAGGAGCAAGAGAAGGATGGATTAAGATGGTTGGTTTTTACACAGTTCATTCAATATCATGGTGATATTTGAAAACGTCAATCGCCTGCAAAGATCCATTATCTTAAATCTCATGAAAGATACTGGCTATGAAAAGATAAACCACTTTATTGGCTGTTTAGCCTTTTCTGTCTGTACTTATCAACATAATTATGTAACGAATGTACCTGCCTTGAGGATGAAACCTTACTGGCATTAGGTTAAAAATGGGCTAACATGGGAGTCATTTCCTGTGTTGCAAAGATACTCTTTGTTCTATGAAAAGACCCTACAACTCTAACATAAAATAAGTTTTTGTTTGCATTACTAGAGGCACCAAAGAACAGACCACTAAAACCTTTGTTTATGCTCCACATTCTCATTCGGTAATGCTGACAACATTAACCTGAATATTGAATACATACAAACAATGTGTAACAGTCAAAACTGAACAACGCTCCCCTAAAATGTTTCTCAAAGATTTACTGTCAGACCTAAAGAAGTGATCTGATGACAGGAGCAAAAATCATGTTTTTTCCATGTTGGCTGTTATTTTTCCTGTTCAAATGCTCTTAAATGTTTGTGTCCAGCAGGTCAGTCCAGTCTCACATCAAATCACTGCTGAAAGGTGCCATCATTATTTTGACCTATTTTGAGCGTTCGGTCAGATTGAGAAACAAAATAGAGAAAGTTTTTCTAACTGTACATGATTCTACTAGATAGTTGTGTTTTTTTTTCCAGAAATAAAGACAGCCATTGTATCAAGCAATATGAAACAAAATGGTTCCTCTGTAAATTAGAAGTGGCTAAGTGCTTTAAGTGCGGCACCGCCTGTGATTTCAAACAGGCAAACATTCTGAAAATTTAGAAAGCAAACATTTAAAATTGGGAGAAAGACAAATATCTATCTAATGTTTTAGTGCTGCCTTTTCTCAGATGACACTTGAAACAATGTTGCCTTTTCCCTTTCTCTTATCGAAGCCTAGTGTAGTACTACTTTTGTGAAAAGAAATACATAAACACTGTATAGGTTTTCTGGCTATTTTGTGTGTATTGGAATAATCTCACTGACTGATAAATTACAATGGAAGCCAGTAATGCTTGTTTTCTTTTTTCCTGTCTCTTATTGTCTATATCTGATTTCCTTCAAAGAAGTAAGTACTTGAAAGAGATGGATGGAAGAAGGCATAAAATTGATAATTTTTCCTATCTCCAGATAAATGTCAAGCTTCTGCCTGTTACCCAACATATTATATCAAACCACTTTTTAAAAAAGGTCAAGATATAGAGGGAAAAAATAAACAAGACCCGTCCAAAAATATACACCATTTTATTATTTTTTTCTATACAGAAAACAGGCTTAAACTAAGTCAAGAGGTAGTTCTTATATTACTGTCAGTTAACTTTGTCCGTCCCTTATCTTATTAGCCTTTGGCTCCTTGATGTTTGAGGGAAATGCTCTTTTCTTTCCCCAGGGCTTTTAGCATTTCCAGCCCGACTCCTCAGGTTAAGGTGAGAGCCACACAGGGCCCCATCTGCCTTCTCTGCACCCTTGCTAGGTTGCTGCTGTGGCAGCATGTGGCCAGAGATCCAAAAATAATCATTTTACCTAATCTTGCCTGTGGGCATCATACATCACTCACAATCATGTTAACCACCAAAGTCGTCAGGCAGAAGTGCTGGAGATTCACTGAATGTGGCTGCCGAGCTAAGAACACTGAGCATGAAAAGGGAAAACAATATGTTGTCCTCCCTTCCTGTTGTGGACACCTTTTTTTCTTTTAACCACGATCAAATCGAATTTGTGAGAAGCTGTGGAGATTGGATTGAGCTGATAAAGTGACTTCATTTTCTACAGTTGACTTTTCTTTGGTCTAACCTTTAAATAAAGCCTGAGGTCAAAGCTTTGATTATCAACTAAAGATGACTTCAGTGAATCCAACAGGTGGTCATAACCACCAATCTCCAAATTACACATGCAACATGTGGTGAGCCAGCAGATATGATGTAACAGAAAATTATGTATGTGCCCTATATAAACACATTATAACTCTCATTTAGACAAATTAGGCTCAGGGAAAGAGAAAACTTGCTATGAATCATGGGGTTATATGGGCGTCAAACGGTTATATAAACTGTATGTAGATGTTCTAAGTTGGGATGAGTCTGATGGACCTGCGCACCAATTGATCAGAGTGAGATCAGCGAGTTTGACGTCAGAAACAGCAAACAAATGACCGCATAAAAAGAGGAAACCTGTCTAGGAAAAAAAAAGAAAGAAAAACTCTGGGCACACGGCAGAGCCTGAGAAGTCTAGCGAGCGCTGCAAAGCAAACACGCTGTCACATCAGTTCCGCACCTTGGCAATACGGAGAGCTCGAGAGCCTAAAGATGCCCCATTCAAGCAGCTCCACGTCCTCCACAAAGAGCATCCGCAGAGCAGCGTCCGAGCTGGAGAGGTCGGATTCCATCACGGTAAGGAGCACCTTCACAGGCAAATTCCCATCGCCTAAGTTAGTTTTATTTAACAGCAGGCGTCATTATGTCTGGGCCCAAAATGATTTGTCATAAATCTGGACCACAAAATCCGTAAAAATGTGCAAGGAAAACAATGCGATCTGGTCATTACGCAGCCACTGTGCGTAATGCGTAAAATACTTCAGGCTACTTTCAAATAAAACTATGAATAGAATTAACAAAAAATGTAAAGCACGTCGTAACGCTTAAATGTGTGCTTTCGTAGCTATGTTTTAGGATTTACCTTGATTGCATTGCTGTTCCAATGCGCATTTGGAGATGTAAAGCGCTCCCATCAAATACCCAAAGCGACATCCAAAAAGTAAGAAAAGCCCTGCAGTTATTTCACTCTGGTGTTTTGTCTCTGGTGTTGTGCCAGTGAGTTCAATGGGGAAACACATGACTTTGATTTTTCTCTTTCTTTCGTAATAGTCTCAAAGATTCCTCGGCAGACGCCAGAGCTTGATCGAAGATGCGCGTAAGGAGAGGGAAGCTGCTGTCGCGGCTGCGGAGGCTGCAGAGGCCAGCGAGCACATTGTGTTTGAGGAGGAAGACGGAAAAGCGCTACTGAACATCTTCTTCACGTTGAGGAGCTCCAAGACACCTGCTCTGTCCCGGACACTCAAAGTTTTCGAGGTATCACAACAAAGAGTTTTTTTAAATTTTATCCTATATTTTAAGGCTTGAATAACTTCACACTTCCCACACAAGTGAATAATTACTTTCATGTTCAGCAAGCTTGTTTTTTTTATTTAACAATACAACTGTGAATGTTGGAAATGTCAAGCCATAAAGGCCATTATTCAATAAGCTTTATCTGGTTTTATCTGAAAATATTTATACTTTCCCAAAATATGATTAGTAATGGATTTATTTGTATTTTCAGACATTAAGGAATGACAAGTGAGTCAATTGGTCATTAATAACATCTGTAATCGGACAAAATTAGCATTATTTAAATATATACACGTATATATGAAATCAGCTCATTTTTTGTCACATCATATCATCTTGAAGAGCTGCTTGTCAGACCGTTTACTACATTTCAGACTTTTGAAGCAAAGATTCACCACTTGGAGTCACGGCCACGTCGGAAGCTGAAGGATAACCTCGAGGGCCTGGAGTACTTTGTTCGCTGTGAACTGCACCTCTCAGACGTCAGCACTTTGGTCAGCTCCATCAAAAGGAACGCAGAAGATGTCAAAACCACCAAAGAAGTCAAATGTGAGTCTTTTCGCTACTCTACTAAAATGCATTTGTAAAAGTTTTTTCATAGCTATCTGAAGGAAGCCTAAAAACTATTTTATTTTGCAAATTTCCTGATTTTCTGTCCTAGTTCACTGGTTCCCAAAGAAGATTGCAGATTTAGACAGATGTCATCACCTGGTCACAAAATTTGATCCAGACTTAGATCAAGACCATCCTGTGAGTAAGCCTGTACCTTTTAAATAAGAAGATGATTAAGTGCCATTATCAGGCTGCTTATGTTGTTGGAACAATATATTGGATTTTAACAGGGCTTCACAGACCCGGTCTACAGACAGAGAAGGAAGATGATTGGCGACATCGCCTTCAGTTACAGACAGTAAGATACCTTCTTTCTCCTGGGCACTGCAAAGCCAAAAAGATAAAAATAAAAAAAACTTACGACATGTGTTTATCCTCAGTGGACAGTCAATACCCAGAGTGGAATACACTGAGGAGGAAATCGGCACGTGGTAAGAGCTTCTGCGTGTAGAATGTTTTGGATGATTTGAAGGGGTGAGGTCAGAATTAAAACTGTTCAAAGTGCAATTCAAATGATGTTTAAGTCTCAGAACAGCACTGACTTTGTCGTTCCCGGAGCCGGGCTCAGTTGCTTTTCTGAGTTTGTTAAATGTGATTCATCATTCACAGATATTTTTGTAAATTAGGTACAGATGGGGAGCACTATCAGAGCAGTAAACATGTGGCTGTCAGGGCGTGTCTGAACACGCAATGTGGTCTCGAAAGTCAACATTTCACAGGGACAGCTTATGGACTGTTTGAGACTAATGTAAAGTTATTCCCAAAGATTTTGGATTTAGTTGTTTGCCTCAATAAAAGGGGAAGATTGGTTAAGGCTATATCTATAATAGAAATGAGGAAGAAAGCACTTTACATAGATTTAAGCAAACTATAACAGATTTTCCAAACAATGTAACCATATATAAATAAGCTGTTTAGCAATATAGACATTGAATTGCTGAAAAATGGCAAATTAACAGGCAACAGTAAGAGTCTGTCTGATTTGCTGTTTTCTGTTCCATTTCTAAATCAATGCAAATTTCCTTGAAAAACGAAACAAAAAAAACCCTGAGTATTTATAATCGTGTTCTCAATCAGGCGAGAAGTCTATACAACTCTGAGGGACTTGTACAACACCCATGCCTGCAGCGAACACCTGGAGGCATTCCGTCTGCTTGAGAGACACTGCGGCTACAGTCCGGACAACATTCCCCAGTTGGAAGACGTGTCACGCTTTCTTAAAGGTCTGAAAATAAAGCAACGAAGGGAACGATGTCTGGCCACAGATGTGTGGTGGCTCCACACATCGGGATCTGACTCTTTATTCCTCCTGCCGTTATACAGAGCGCACAGGGTTCCAGCTGCGTCCGGTGGCCGGTCTGCTCTCGGCCAGAGACTTTCTGGCCAGTCTGGCGTTCCGTGTGTTCCAGTGCACCCAGTACATCCGACACGCCTCCACCCCAATGCACTCCCCAGAACCGTGAGTACTTCACTGAGTCCTCTGGCATTGTTTGTTGGAACAGATTCTGAAGCAAACAAACTCACGAGGCAATTACTGATACATAAATAGTTCATGATCTTTTCTCTCTGTGTACTCTACTGTATAATCCAATAGACACAGAGATAACGACAGTCTAAAATAAATGCCTTCCTTAAGTTTTTTTTAAAACATTTATCTCAGAGCTGTCTCTCACTCAGTTATTTTGCCATTAAGCTGGATAACCATTCAGTGATCACCAAGGCCTTGTTACTTTGAAATAATCGTTCACATGTTTTTATTTGATTTTTTTGTATTCTTTATTTTTACCACCTAATTCTATCTTCATTCTCAGTGACTGTGTCCATGAGCTGCTGGGCCACGTCCCCATGCTGGCTGATCGCACCTTTGCCCAGTTTTCACAGGTTAGAGGCGTTCAGTGTCATGGCTTTAGTGTGTCTCCTGGTGCTTGTGTGTTTTGGTACCAGCTTTCTTGTTGTTTTCTTAATCTGCAGAACATCGGTCTAGCATCTCTCGGGGCTTCAGATGAAGATATTGAGAAACTGTCAACGGTAAGGCTCTTGTCTTTTGATACTAACACAAAAAAATAAATATGCAAACACGAGCGAAGACCTATGAAAGACCTAGAAAAATAAACATCTCACTAAAGTTATTAGTAGTGTTGTAAATAAATTGTAACTCAAGTGGCACACCAGCATGATTACACATTGTAAGACCTTCTACTTTAGACCATTATTTTGGCTGAGTTCTTTGTTTTCTCCCCATTAGCTTTACTGGTTCACAGTGGAGTACGGCCTTTGTAAACAAAATGGAGAAGTGAAAGCTTATGGGGCTGGATTGCTTTCTTCCTTTGGAGAACTTGTGGTACGCATGTTTTGAAAGAAAAAATCTTTAAAAACAACAACAACGCTGCCAACTGAGCCCTTTTTTTAATTCTAACTTCTTTCCAGCACTCTCTGTCTGATGAACCAGAGACGCGGGAGTTCGATCCAGAGGCAGCTGCCATGCAGCCCTACCAGGACCAAAACTACCAGCCTGTGTACTTTGTCTCAGAGAGTTTCTCCGATGCCAAGGAAAAATTCAGGTAATTTCACTGGACTGCGTATCAACGCGTAAGAATATATTGCAGCAGGAGGAGGAGCAGAAGTTTAAAAAAAAGAAAATCCAGGGGTTATGTAAGGACAAGGTCAGAGAACAGCCAGCCAACCCCTGAGGCCACAAACTTTTGTAGGTCAGCTATAGCTGCCAGAAGACAGCTGTTACCAATGTAGTGTGTCTTACCAAGGCGAAACGCTGGAGTTTTATTTGGCAAACGCATCAGATGTTACTCTGCAAAACAAGTAGCTTTACTGAGTGTTTTGACAATCTCCGGCCTTTTTGTGGAATGTAACACCCTGAAACACCGGATGAGAAAATAATCATCATGGGAATGCTTGAAACAGTACAGGAGATATGGCGAGCAACAGAGATTGTTGTGAACGCTGTTTCTTCAGTTTGTTTGCATTTTCTCATTCTTTTAACAGCCCAAACAACAAGAAAAGAACTGTTATTGGTCAATCTGGGGAAAGTTTTCCATAGCTATTATTCAGGTTTTGTGCTCTCTGACCTGTTCACATCTCAAATGTTCCCCAGGAGGTATGTAGCTGGCATCAAGCGACCCTTCTCAGTCAGATTCGATCCCTACACCTCCTGTGTGGAAGTCCTGGACAACCCACTGAAGATCCAAGGGGGCCTGGAGAATGTCAAGGATGAACTCAAGACACTAACAGACGCCCTCAGTGTTTTGTCGTGAAGAGTCCCGAGTGGGCGACCACTCCGCTGACTTCTACAATCTCCAACATGTGGCATGACCAGTGTGTTCATCTTTCTGTGCTGTACCTCCAGTTTGATGCTGAGTTTGTTGCTTGTTGTGGCTGCCGGGCGGGCAAATAAAGGTTTTAAACGTTGAAAACCTTCAAACGCAGGTGCCGGCAAAGGATCCAAAGATGTTTAGTGCTTTGCTGGGCGTGGATGAATTTGTGAAATTATGTGTTTTCTCTCATGACTGGTTTTACTTGAATAAAGGAAAACCGTGTTGAGAAATGTGCTGACAGTGGAGCCAGAGTCAAAAGGGACTGGGATTATGAATGTATGCAAATAAAGCTAAAAAAGCTAAAGCATTTTGAAGTAAAAAAATATAATTCTATAGTTAAGATTAAAATGTATATTTCAATAATTTATTTTAACAAAAAAATTACAACAAAAAATTGATAGATATGTAGCTCCACGACATAATGAGTTATATGCATATGCATTTCATTTAAAAATGTTATCTTGCTGTGTTTGTGATGCTGTTTGGTCTCGCTGTGTAAATGCATAAACAAGGAAAATAAAAGGCAAAAGAATAAACAAACATGTTGTGTAACTTATAGTCGACAAAAGTGTCCGAAATAATAAAGAACTGCAAGTAAAATATTTTCTTGATTGCATTATTTATTAAGTTCTACTGAATTGGAAATATGTTGATCTTTATATCAGAACATGTTGCATGGCAATCATAGTTTTTAGCTAATGGCCACAAGAGGGCGCTGTCTGGTAGGTTAAACCTGCGTGGTCATGACATTTCCAATTGAGTTTATTCAAAAACTTAATGGATTTGATGTTTTCTTGGTATAGATCAGAGCTATACCAGTTTTCTTTCACAATTTATCTCACTGTCAAACAAAAAATCAAACAAGCACATCAAATCTTTATTTCGTAGTAAACGTGCGTGGAAGCTGATGTAATGTATATATATGAGTAATGTATATATCACATAATAACAAAAGAACGCCCTTGCTTATGTAAAAGATAAAGGCTCGACCTGTGTTCACAAGTGTGTGTGTGTGTGTGGTGTGTGTTTGTGTGTGTGACTGCCAGTGAGCGTTAGACTGGATATCGCAGAGTTTAACACTTCACACAAGAAACAATCTTTGGGGGGATTTGTCCGGACATATTTCTTGCTGATCGGGCTGAGAACCTCTGGAGCAGCGGTTCAGCAAACCGGCTGCTCGGAAGCTGCCAAACAAACAAACGGAGGTTTCCGAACAGCGCCAGTAGGTGTCAGCCTGAGTCTGCAGACGCGTTTCGATTTGTAACTTCTACCGGAGCCACACTTACATAAGGAAACTCTCATCCAGTTTAACACAGGAAAAAAGGTGAAGGTGGTTGCTTATAGGTACTGTCAGCTTTTCCAGAAATGCAGCCTGTTTCATTTCTTGAAGACCCATCAGGACATCTGGAAGAGCTTTAATCGTCTGAGTCCATGCTGTCATCCTTAACAAAAAGAGTTGGGCTTTTTTTATTTTAATTCGTATTTCAGCATAGTGAACACGTATCGATCTTGACTCAAAAATGCTATGAGCCACGTTTCTTTTGGGGAGTTGAAGTTTGAAAAACGCTCTCCTCTTATGTGCGCCCGGGCTGCCCGCTGATGCATCCTTTCTCCCCACATCCACATCACTCTGGGCTTTCTCCTGCTCGGTTAACCACAGTTAGTATCTACCCCC
>JABUIW010000069.1:1117198-1135264 GCA_013363375.1 Menidia beryllina | reverse complement strand
TATATTATCACTTTTTTTTATTATCACTTTATGTCAGCTCAGAGTCAGTCATTCCAAATCCAAAGCATTCAAATGCGGAAAATATCATTTGTCTTAAATATCAGAAAACTTTCAACAAACAATTAGCGGCTTCTCTAAAACCCCATTCTTTTTTAAGCATCCAAATGGTGCTAATCTCAATGGTGCAATACCGTGTTTTTACTACAGTAAAATAAGATAACAGAGAGGAAAGGTTGTTCATGGTCACGAGGTGGTAAAACTGCAGCATTCAAATGTAAACAACTTCTGTTGAATTGCTTTTATCTTCTGTTTTATGGTACCACTTAAGCGAGGCTGATAAGCTGAGCAGATATGAAAAGCATGGCAGAGAAATGAAAACATATTGTTGAGGTTATATAATGCATCATTTCCTTGTGAAATTAGCATGCTCATTTAATTTTTACTCTAACATTTCTATCCTTTAAGCAGACGTGAATGAACTTGTCTTCCATTTGACCAACAACACAAAATTCAGATGTATCTTTAATAGAACATTTAGCATTTTTCTTATTTTCAAAGTAACATCAACGGTAGAATAAGGAAAAAATAGCTGTATGGGTATCTTTTAGTCTCTTTATGTGGTGTGTTTTACGCACGTGTATAGATCTTGACCTTGACCACATTAGACTGCAGTTTACAAAGCGCTGCCAATAAGCTCACAGGACACAGGTCCACGGTTCATTATCTACAGCTGCTGTGCCTGATGGTACAAAAACCACTTGTCATGTGGTTAAATGCAAAGAGATCATCTGAAACAAATGGGGCCAGTGCGCAGCGTGGATGGGCCCGATTAATGTTCAGCCACATCGTACATAATTAGAGGAAGTACCCGAGCAATAAAAGTGGCAGAATGAGAGATAATGAGGATTTATAGACCTCCGGTGGTAATCAGTACACAGGTTCATGTAATGATTTGATACGTTTTGCTGCTTTGACACTGACAGCGACACTTTAAATCCTTCCTTTTGGAGTTTGTGTTTCGAGCATGTGTCAAAACATGAGGAGTAGGAATCAGTGCCTATTAAACTAATCCCTGCTATCATTGTTCATGAATACTGTCATAACCAGAAGTCCTGTCTGTAAAAACAAAGAAGCAGCATGAATTTCAGTGAGGTGGTGGTGCACTTTTCTCCAGGACGTTTGCAAAGTAATGGAGCACAATAATAAATCATTTAAATTGACTAATTTAACATTCCTGACAAAAACAGTGCGTAAAACTAGGTTTTAGCCAAAGCTTTTCTTTCCACATATCCCTGGTTGTTAGGTGACACTGCATCTGGTTCTGCAGCAGTGGTTTCAACTTAAGTCGGCAATTTATAAGTGAAAAGCCATTCATTTATTTATTTTTGCCCTATATCAGTTTGCCATGTGTGTTTATGAGAAGTGGCCATGACAGGTAACCAAGAATTACCCAGTGGCTCTCTCCTCAGACAGTCTGTGCGTATACAGAGTACCAGGCTAGTAATTGTGGGCTTGTAGGGAAAGAGGTCAAATCCACTTAGTCTTATTATTATCATTAAAGCGAGAGTTAGCAAGCTGTCTGAGGTCAGGTTGAACAAGGAGATGTTCCTCCAGACAAACTGTTGCTCACAGGTCCTCTGATAGTCCCTCGTGCGCTGCCTGGTAACAATTACTGCCAGGTCATCATTGCAAATAACAATTTGTCTCTCTTCAACCGGCATGCAGAGGCTAATTTTTGAAATATTGGAAAATAAAAGGTTGTGCTGACACTTTCAGCCATCTCTTTCCTGCAGCAGCATGCCAAATATTAAAAACTGCATCACATTAGTCTGACAGGTTTGGCCACCTGCAGCCTGCAGTCTGATTAACAAGGAGGGCCTCTCAGCCCCCACCGCAGGCAGCACACTGTGAGTTTCTGTGTGTGACAACCCCTCGCTTATAGTTCAGCTCTGGACTCTTTTAACACATGTAACTGCTCAGACAGGTGCTCAACTACAGAATCAGGGAGGGGGAACAGGACAGGACAGGAGTGGCTTATGTCCTGTCTGCTTTTTGAGTTACATCTGCAGATTGGTCAGTGCATGTAAAATCATGAAAAGTCTGTTAAAAAAAGTACAACAGGAGATTAAAACATAAATAAATTATGGTAAAGTGTGTAGCTCTATTCAACTTTATTTTTAGAAAAATCCAATTAAAAAAAATTCAAACTAAAAATGGTATAATTATGTAGTCTCTTCGTCTCGTTTATACCCCTCCTGTACTGATTCAAATATTTGAAAACAGTCATTATTTAGTCATTATTTAGCTCAAAAACAAAACTATGACAGGACAGAATTCCCCACAGACTGACAAGCCAAACAGATAAGCAAGCAAAACACCAGACAAAGTTTTATCAATAAAGATGTCCTTTCTATGAAAATAATCAAAGCGGCCAAACAAAACATAACACAGGAACCAGAGTTGTTGTCTGAGCTTTGCCAGCAGACGTTCCTTAAAAAAACGTGACGCCACGGGCCCTTTTCCCCCTAAAAGGCTCCCTCCACCTGTCCCAGTCCACATTCCAGGAGTATCACCTGCTCATCTGTATAACCCACAGGGAGAGTCCAGAGGGTCTTGGGCTTCCCAGCAGTCTGATAATAAGGGATGATGTGTCTGTCGGCTCAGCTCGGCTCCCATGTGTCAACATTGTGGGATTTTTAAAATTTTTTTTGGTTGAGGAGGGGGAGGTGGACAACAGGAAAAAAACAGAGAGATTAAAGTACTTAATAACATTTTTTCTAAAATCATGCCCTCCATATGCTTAACATGTGAAAATAACTTCCCCTTCACACAAAGAAAACAACACTTTCTAATCGATAACATCTAAAGGTTCTTGTTTTTGTTGTCTTTCTGCTTATCTGGTTATTTGATTGAATCGTCACTTTCCAAGCAGTTTAACCTATATTTTTGTTTTTATATTTTTTATAATTAAATATTATTCCCCACCTAAAAAAAAGACAGTTTTTGACACAATGTAAGCCTCTTAGTTAAAAAAAATCCAATAACACGAAATGTATGGTGAACAATATCCTGAGGATTAACATACTGTATGGAGCAATATCCAAAAGGATATGTCCAACCCCCCCCCCTCCACCAAAAAAAACTGCTAGTGTTGGTTTTTGAAAAGGAATGGAAAGAATTTTGATATCTTTAATTTATTAATAGCAAAAGGCAAAGAAACAGTCTGAGGCAGTGCGTGTGAGCGATCAACGTACAACAGGTGCCAAACATAACAGAGGAGACGAGAAAAACACAGAGGGGTTAGCTCACAGCCGGGCTTCCCGCTAATGCACTGTCACAAACAAAAAATGGGACGGTGCGTAACTTTGAGCATACCAGTGCGATTTTGTGACTATGTGTGATGTTATGAGTGCATGTGTGCGTTCAATAGAAAGTGTGCCCCTGAGCCTCAGAGGATGCACAGGAGTGTGTATTTGCAGCCTTTGCAGCTGCTCGTGTGTGACTAAGGAAAACAGTACGGGGAAATGAATGAGGTATGTGTGATGACTTGCTGTTCTGCTTTATTCATCAGATCACAATGTATGTGTGTGCGTGTGTGTTAATGTCTGACTGCCGGAGTTTGTTTGCTGTGCTTAAACTGAAATTCCTCAGAAACAGTAGGAGGCACGGAAAGTGTTCCCTGTGCAGTGTTTGAGGGTTGGTTTGCAGAACTGTCAGCGTAACATCCCTGACAGTAAAACATCAGACAGATTGCTTTATATTTGTTTGGCTCAATCAAATGTTGGGTAATATTTCTCCTTTCTCTGCTGTGTCTGTGGAGAGTGACACAAAAGTTGGACCTCACATGTTTTGTGGTAAAAAAAAAAAGTGTTATTCATAGAAAAAGTGGGAGCCAGCTTTTCCTTTTGAAATGTCTTCATTTTGTTGGAGTCCCATAACAGATAGACCAGAGACGTGTATGTGAGACATTTTTCTTCATTATTCCAACAGTGTATTATTTTTCTGCCTTTGTCACCGTGAATAACTCCAGAATGTGCCATTTAGCCACAAGAATACTAAAACCTTTACACAAACCTAATTTAAAGCAACTCCCATTCCATTCCCATCTCTTTCACACATCATCTTTAAGTCATTGTAGTCTCTGATGTAATCAAACTTTATGGTACGCATGCGCTAGTAATTAGGGAAAGCAGGGGGATATGGCCAAACTCCAGAAAACAATTTGTAACCCAGTAAGACGGTAAAGTGGATATGAAGACCTTAATGTGCTGTGACAGATTTGGCAAGCCCTGTTATATGTATAACACATATATTTCCAGAGAAATATGCTGAGACACACTCTTTGAATTCCCAAAGATTCTCAGATCTCGTGTGAAAAATCAGAAAATAAACACTGTTTTACAACCTCAAGCTAAGGTTGTTATTGTATGCGCGGCCCTTGTTAGACAAGCCATTTAAGACATTATAATTTTCCATACGAGGCTGTAAATTTCCCAGCGTACTCCTGGCTGTCCCCATACAGCTGTGACCTCCAGCACAGTTTACTGGGAGTTTCACTTCCACAGCAGTTCCCTAAAAAGCTTTCCAACACAGACAGCAGTGCAACTGGTCAACTCGTAGCTGACTTTTATAAGAACCTCTTGCCTTTCTTTGAGTCGCAGCACATTCACTAACGATAGACTGGGCGCACAATTCAGCAGTGGAGGTGGGAGACGTCAGGTTTGCAGATAGGTCCGGCACTTAAAAGGACAACTGGAAAGTGAGTATTAGTAGCATGAAACTTTTCATTTTAGATTTAGATTTAGTTTTAGATTTAGTTATATACATATATGTATATCCAACAAATACCCATCAGGCAGCAGGACTAAAAACTTATCAGAAAACAGAGCAGTTTTCCACTTTGTCTCCTTTTTAAATGAGTTTTGGTTCAGAGAACAGAGCAGTCTTTCTAAATCATGCCAATGTATGACTTATTCTTTGATTATAGAGCTTTAGATTTTACTCTTAGATAGCAAAAATACATATACAGAGTCAGGCCTCTTTTCAATCCAGTACTGTCTGACGACCCAAACGTCACGGGTATTTTAATTTTGCCTTTTGTGTCCAGAATCTTCACATCTTTTAGCCATTCAATATATGACGCTTACAGCAAAAGACAAGAATGTTGATAGATAAAAACAAAAAGAAAATGTTGCAAATAATGTTTCACTACCAGTTAGGTTAATTGGCAGCTGGATGTTACATGAAAACAGCAACTGCGTCTTTCAGAGATTAAAGGGTTCACTGTTGTGTAAAAGACTTCTGCAAAAGTCAAAATATAGTAGTTTCCCACATAGGTCAATTGTAGAATTGAAAATTTTAAGAACAAAATATCACTTAGAAACTCTGAAAAGCCTAAAAGCTCACTTAATGCAACTGAAATGATTGAATTTGACCCTGCTAGCAGCTCCGCATTCTGCCTGTCAACACAATTGCTGCATGTCAACACAAATAGTTGTTTCCAGGATCAACTCTAACAAAATTACAGAAATGTTTGAAATCCTTAATCAAGGTGTAAAAACAGAATTTATAAATGTACTGTTTTCAAATGAAATTTGATTTAATTTGGCACAAATCTTCTTGTTAATACCGACAGCAGAGGTCCATATGCAGCTCCAAAATCCTCCCAATTGCAATGTTCGCCTGTGCAAACTGAAAAATAAGCTATTTTTAGAGTGAATATCCAGTTTCCGTCTCTGAGTTGCAATCAATGGATTGCGAAAAATCCACATTTTTCAAGTTCTTTCTTTATGTAAAATGACCCTTGGAACTATAATTTGCATGAAGGTACTTGCAAGTGCTTTATCTGATACTATCAGCGTATATTATAGATGGAAAAGTTGTTGCCTGAAGCAAATTCCTTCTGAGCTACCAAAGCATCTAAGTAAATACTTTAGTTATTAAGGCTATTTATCTCCTATTCAGTGTAATATCAAGTAAGTGTGTATGTTTTAGAGAAATGTTTAAGGTGGGATTGCAAATAAAAGTCCTGACCTCTGGGTGTGGAATTCCAGGGTCGGCATTCGAGGAACATGCCCAGCCCTAAGAGCAGGCAAGCCCAAACCCCCCTCTGGGCAACTTCAGCCTTACACAACGCACACACAACTCACACACACGTACACACACGCACACGCACGCAATACACACTTATTGGGCAGACAGTCCCCTGCCCCCTTCCTTTTGTTTTTGTTGTTTTCTCCTCTCTCCCTGTCACAATAGAAAGGCATCTCCACTTTCTAAGAGGCCACAGTGAGAGATCGGCTCAACAGCAGAACAATAAACAGAATCTAAAGGGACTGCACTCATACCTTGAACTGAAGTCTGCCAATGATTCTTAGATGCATAAGAGGCAGGCTTTCATACTCCAGAAAGTGGTAGCGTGTCACAGACAAAGAGGAATAGTTAAAAACGCTATTTTTAGGCAGCTTCAAACAGCATCAATCTCTGATGGTGGAACTTCATCGGTGAGGCCCCGGTAATGCCGATGCACTCACTGAATTGTCGTCAGTACAAAGCTCCTTTGAGTGTGAGCATTGTCTCCTTCCCAACGTGTTCTCTATGATTAGTCAGCAATCTGCTATCGTACAGGGCCCTGGCCTACTTCTGCACAGGAATTCAACCTATGACATCAGTCTGCTTGAAAGAGGCCAAAGTCTTTCCAACATGGGCCTTATACTGGCCAGGTGGAAAAGTGCGAAGAATTTGTTTTTCAGTTCAAAATCTCTCCATGGTGACAGTTTTATATGAACTAAAACCCTCCTTTATTTGTCTCTTTTTCAAACATATCACCAATCACACACAAATAAAATGCAACCTTAGATATTTAATTTAAAGGCACTCATGTCAAACACAGGGAAAGTAAAGAGACTGAGCTTAAGAAAGACAGGGGAATGATTTAAAAAACATTTTTATTGTGGTCATTTTTTTTTTAGATTAAAAATTCTAACCGTGATCCAGGGTTTGCAAACCCAAACCACAACCATAAGCCTCAGTATTCACTGAATTGTTTTGGTTTCCTAACCTGAACCTTTAACTGCCTATATCTCACATGGACTCCAACCATTAGGAAGCCATTAATCTGATAAATACAAGATGTCAGATCTGTACCTTCACATAATCTAATTTTTGGAAGGGAAATATAATATCTGCAACACATAATACGCATTTCAGACTTTTTGCCCATTTCCTCAGAATTTTATGAGGTCTTGACGGTGCACGCATAGTTTTTGCATTCACACAGATTCACACACACACATGAACACACGCAAGGAGAGATGGAAAAACATGGATGGAGGAGGGGTGAGAGAGAAGAAAAACAGAAAACGTGAGAACAGAAATGGGGAAGAAAGACTGATTAATCCTCCCTTTAGTGGTATTCTCAGTGGTATTGATTCAAGCGCAACCCCCCCCCCCCTCCAAACCTGTCTGCTTTTTTCTGTGAGGTGGTTTGATGTTTCATTCTTTCTTATCAATAGCACCTTTGCATCAATTACCCAACAAAAACATCCTTCAGAGAGAAGGGAATGAGGGAGAGTAGAAAGGAGGGGTGGAGTGGGTTCGCTGAGGGAGTGTGGGAGACAGCCTCCTTGTAACACATTCCAAGCTTTTGTCATTCCTGGGAATTTGTTTCCTGTCAACGTCTTAAGCCAACAGATAATATGTTATCAGGGATGAGAGGACCCAGCACCCCGACACCCCAAAACGAGTGTGATGAGAGAGGAAAATATATATCAGGAAATACCTTTTAAGTGAGATGTCTTCTTTGTGATAAATGTTTGTTAGTTTATGTCCATGCTGGTGAGCTTTAAAAAAGAATGGGGGGTGGGGGGGTGACTCATTTAGCGGGGTCAACATCTAAAGCACGGAAGAGCAGTCCGCTCGGGACAACCCCTGAAAGATATGAGATAATTATCAAGCCGAGGGCTGCCAGGTTCTTCCTTGAAGTAACAAAAGGAGTGTTTACAGATTTCTCATCATTCTGGATGTTTTGAGGTATTATTTCATAGCTATTAGGCCTAATTTATGAGGCACTCCACACACAAGCGCTCTTGGTTTTACAGCGCTGCATTTCCCAGTCTTTGCAAGGAGATGTGTGGACCCTCTAGACGGGCGGCCTGGGGCCAGTAAACCTCTCTCTGTACAGGCAACCGCAGCCATTCTCTCTGAATTACATCACCTTTCCAACTGTGAAACCAATGCTCAGCTGTTGCTGGATTCTCTCTCAAACTGTTCTTTCCATCTCTCTAAACTTTTTACATTTCATAGCAAGAAATCTATGACTTTCTTTGACTTAGAATCTTGCAACACCAAGTGCGGATCCCTGAGCCATACCTATGCAGATGGTTCTGGTCAGACGTCGAGTTACTGTTGAGACTCAATTTTTCCCCCAGGGAAACCTGTAGCTTATACCATTTCAGGCGTCTCCCCCTTTCATCCCGCATTGTTGAGAGAAACTTAGAAGGAAGTGACTATGGGTCAGTGGTATGTCTGCAGTGTAAACAGTGGCCAGCAGAGGCCTGGATCCTACTTATCAGGTCTGTCTGACTGACCTTCCACTCCCTCTTTGTTTAGACGCCCCGACAGGCGGGTCACCACTCCACATCCTTCTCCGCCTCTGCCCTGTTATTCCCACAATTTCATGTTGTAAAAGTGAAAGGCCATGTTTTACTTCTTCAGTTCAATTGCAAACAAGTAGACGGAGGAGCTTTTGAGGAAACCAAAAACTTCAATAAAGAGACTCTACCTTGATGCTCAGACTGTTATCAGGCTCATTCGGTAGTAACCAGAGGAGAAAGGTAAAGACATGTTGTGGGCTGCTGACAAATGTTTGCAGCACACTTGGACAACAGGAGGAATGTGGGGAACGTCTCTATCTGAGGTCACTTACCCCCCACCGTCATTTTCCTCCTCTGTGTGTGGCACCTCTGTGTTCCTCAGCTGTTCCCCGGCTCCGTGGGACCCTTGTGGCAGCCCGTCAGATAAAAGGTTTACCCTCCCAGTCGTCCTTAAATGCCACACACTTTTTCTCACTGAGGAGGACTGCAGAATGTGTGTGATCTCTTCTCATCCATCTCTGCCAGAGACTGAGGGGCAGAGGGGGTACGGGGGGTTCAGGCAGGGGCAAGGGACAGGGTCACATAGGGGGAAAAGCAGGGTCGGAGGTTAAGCTAGGTTACCCCTAGCTTTTGCACTGGACCAGTTAAGACCTGAAGAGAGGCCAACCACACACATACACACACACACACATACACGCACACACATTTTGTAATAAAGTCTTCCACTGACATTTCACTCAGGTCTGCAACACTGCTGTTATTCATGCAGTGTGCCTTGTTATTGGGTGCAGATGTGGGCCAGTAATGAGCAGTTCCTCCACAACTGGCTGTGCTGTGATGAACAGTGGGCTGCACAGTGGAGAAGGAGACACAGAGATGGTTGAAAAAAGTGGTAAAAGAGATGAAACTTGGGTTTGAGGACTCTGACACTTCAGGTCCTCTTGCAGGTGCAGACTGAGCTGTGCTGTGCCACCTGTAGTTCTTCAGAGGAACTTTCTTCTAAAAGGTGTCTGTGACACCCAGATGTCCTTAAGTTCAACCTGCGTGGGGGGAAAAAATGGAATAAAAAAATGGAATAAAAAAAAAACACAAAAAGTAAGAATGTGATGAAAATGAAAAGGACATTAATCATCTGACCCGGAGTTCAGATTGTAGAGTTTTATGTGAGCACAAGTCCTCCTTAAGCCTCTGGAGATATTACCTAATCTGACGATATCTAATTGAAGAGTTCAAAGATCAGTTACCAGGAGACCTACTGTACACTATACATGTCAGCAAAGTTTACTGACACTACCATTCTATGTAGAAAGGACCTGCACTGACATCTACCATTATGACAATATAATTTAAGATAAAATCAGACAGACTTTACTTTAAGGACATAACACATGACTTTTTCCTGCCGATGCATTTTTTAACTGTGAGATCAGCAGATTGAGTATTACCCAAGAAAATATTGGGTAACTACTAAGCAATCATTTGAAAGTGGTCTCACTTCCCTAATTGTTGGCTGGTTTGTGGCACAGAAGTGTGAGGAAAGGCACAAATCACTGAGAGATCTGACATGTGAGGGATGGAAATTTTGCAAGAACAACACAAATCCTGTTTTGGTTATGAATGAGAGTGTTAATCAAAGTCGCAACCTGTGAAACCGTAACTTCCTCTGACACTGAACATCAAGAACATTTCCCGCCAAAATGCTGGAGTGTCTGGATGATGGCAGTTTTGGGCACATATCTCTTGCTAAATAGTATGCAAGCACAAAGAAAGATTCAGGGCAAATATTTGATCTGAGTGTGTTCCAGTTTTAAAGTTGAACCAATTTCCAAGGAAAATGTGGTCGTTCTTGTCTCTGGCACCATGACATGTTCTTACTATAGAACTAACAAACAACATGTGATTGGTTTCAGGAAAGCTCTGAATAATCTCATATATGCTGCCTGACGATGTTGTGCGGTTCATAACACTTTTGCTCAAAGAGTTTTACCTCAACCGTTACAGACTGCCCCTCGTGTATGTGTCATAACAGCTGATTTATATTTTTATAGTCCCCACCCATTAAGATATTAAGGATAGACTAAAGAAAGAGTGAGGCTCTGGAAGCAGAACGTCCAATAACAGACTGTGCGATTGTCTGAACCTCTGTCCATGGTCCTGAACTACTCATCTACACCCATAGATGTGGAGCAGGTTAAAGAGAAAGATCAGACACTCTTCCCACGGATTGTTTCAACTCAGGTAAGGTCATAAAGGCACAGGCAGAAATCTAACAGAAGAAATTATTTTTGGTGAATTGGACATTTTTGTTCTGCGTTATTTGAAAGCACAGATAAAAACAAGTGTCTGACACAATTATGGGACAATGCTTCTGTGCATAAATGTAAAGCTGGCTTCTCTCTGACACCTCTTTGCTAATACATCACTTCTGTATGAACCGCATCCAGTAGAGAAAGTGCAGATTCTCTTAGAATTACATTAAAAATTCAGAAGCTTTTTAAAGTTTTAAAGTTAAAAGTTTGATGTAAACAGATCCAGCTATCCTGCACACAGCATCCAATCATGCTCTGTCCTCTTCCTTTGACAGAGCACACTGTCCTCCTTTGTTTACATAGTCTCTTCCTCTTCCTCTCTCCTGAGATGTCAAAAGTAAGTGTGCCGGGAAGAAAAAAGCACTCATCTCAAATGGTATCCACTCACAGAATGCATGAGGAGACATCCTCAGTAAACTCTGCAACAGGAAGTGCATGAATCTACAAAACATCCTGCTTTTTGAAAGTTGATTGACATGCTGTAAATATGATTCTTGGTGTGACAATTAATGTGTGACCAATCCAGAAATGAGCTTAGAGGCTACTTTCAGGTAACACATTCTTCATGGTTTTACAGGGTAACTCCCACTGATGTACATGTGTGTTTTACTTTACTCATGTCACAGACCATAAACCCACTGTGAGCTCTTGACCTTCAACCCTAATGATGTCAACTTCAGTCAAACTCACTTGAATATGTGCTCATTTGTACTCCAATGAAAAATCTCATTGTTATTCTGTTTAACTGCTGAACTATTTTTGGGCCTTCTAAGTTATCTTTAGTCTTGCTCCCCAATCAAAAATCTGTGCACAATACAGCAGAAGAACTACAGTTATTTCACCTATAAATGTGCTTCATTCCATCAACCAAGTAATTCTACAACTACAAAAGTATTCAAAATAGATTTACAGAAAAAAATGGGACTTAACTCCAGTATGTAATCAAAAGAAAGCAAGTGAAAGAGAGTGATATAAGGAGAGGAAGAAAGAAAAAAAACGGTGAATTTACCTTTATTGTAGATACCAGGGATGTTTTAGATATTGTCTCATCAGTTATCTCGGTGAGACTGTCCTACCGACAACATGACCCGCTGCTTTGTTTGTTCACATTGGTAGAACTAACATGGAATTGCTTTTAAAAAACATGTAACCTTTCGTGATAATAAGAGCAACAGCATATGTACAACAAAAACTATTTCCATTTGTAAGACAGTGGTGCATGTCTTTTTGTTGTTAACTACAATGCCAACCACAAAGTGAGACAGTTTAATGACTGTGTTTACTCGCAACAAAGATAACCAGGAAAATGTCATTCATTCAGGATGATATTTGCATTTTGAATGTAAATGACTTTAGCTCTTGCCATTAATATTCTCTTATCCTTGTGCCACAGTTGAAAGTATCACTACCATTGTGGCTTGACAACAGGAATGCTGTGGAAACACAGCAATTTCAACATATCCAGGGAATACTTATCTTTTCATGTAGATATAGAGAGTCAAAAGGTTTAACTACAAATAACTTCTTCTGAGATCAACTCACCATCTATTGAATACATTTTTCTTACTTTTCAAAATAGCTCATTGGTCAGTGGTTGTTAATTTAGCATAACTGTCTGAAAACAGCTGTCCCATAACAGGCTGGGCCTCCAACAAGTTGTCTGGACAGTATATCCTTCATAAAGAGGAAAACCCAGGACTCACGCTGAAATGCCTCCTCAAGAAAGTCTTTTTTGCATCTAATGATGCATGATGTATGATCGTACAGCGTTTGGCTTTAGAAAGTTAACCTTTTAAAGCATGATCTATAATCTAATTAAAATGCCCCGTTATCATGTATATCTGATTGCATACAACAATTTTGAGCACATTTTTTTAACCATTAAATGATGCAAAAGGTCTCAGATGCGAAACATTTCAGAAACCACATGTATCAAATATGATTCATAAGGCAGTATAATGTTTATATAAAACAGCTAGCATAATCCATTAAATCAGATTAAATCTATCAGAAGGAACGGTTACTTAAATTTAGCAGGAAATAAGTTTATCTAAAAAATAAAAATCTCAGGAATGTTCATCAGCTCACACTAATGCAGCTACTTAACAGTGAAGAAACAGGAGACATGGGGAGAAGCTTATATTATGTTTGTCTCTGCATAGTACAGCCCCCAGCTCAGAAAAAGGGGAAGGTCACATGACTCTAATTGGACAATGACATTTCCACTAATCCTGGATCATTTCAGGCCAGTCTGAATTCAGAAGATTTTTTGTGACATTGTAATGGGGGAGAAAATCATTGGACCTTCCAATATGATAAGTTCCAACATGTGTGGTCAGTCACTGATTAACCAGAGTGCTGATAAGATCTGTTGGCTGAGCTGATAAGTCAATCCACAGTGTAAGCCCTGCTTAAAAAAAACAAAAAAACAAAGCAAGTACATTTACTTTGTTATAACTAAAACTATATGCATCCTTTTATGTTGTTGGAAATGCTTGTTAAAACAGAAGTAAGAAATATGTAAATATGTATATTTCAGAATTCCAATGAGTTGGCAGTTGCTCATGCCATCATATCACCTTATTCAGTAACACTGTTTGTTTGGCCTTTGTACATCCTTTTTAATTAGCTGGTAAAGGTGGAGGTCATTTTCATTTTCCTGTGGGAAAAAAATGAATTCTCAACTTCATAGTAATAGTACCATTCAGTCTCTTGCAGTTGTATGAAAAAAGGTGTGCAATGCGTGTGTGTTCTTAACTTTGTAAATGAACTATTTCCATGATGGTTATTGTTAAACTGGAACTACAAAGAGAACATGGAATTGTGATTCCATGATTCCCTAATCAGTAATGGTCAGAGATAACTTACACCTTATGTGTAATTTGACTTTGACCTTATCAAAAGGTGAGGTGTTCTTGTTGTGGTTGGAATCTGGAAGACCAAAGCCCCAGAGAGAGACATGAGATCTTTCAGCGTGACGACCCCTGTGGAGAACTTTCCAGCTAATGGATTCCAAGCCACTGCCTGTGTGGAATCAGACCAAACTGCCTTCATGCCTGAAGTGTGATAGGACAAAGCTGCACTTTGATTCATGGATCAGACGATTGGTTTCACACAAACCCACCAGCTCCTGACTGCATGACAATAACATCATTTTTGCCGCATTTTTCTGTATCTTATGATAATGCTATGGACTATTACCGAAGACTTGTCTTAGGTGTTTTGAAACAAGTCACAGGCTTCGAATTCAATATAATAGGATATTAGCAGAAAACATCAAGTTAGTTTGAGCATTGCAGAGTGACAGTTTATAGCCTCCGAACGATTGGATGGGTACAAAGAGTACCTAGAGTAAAAATGAAGTTTGCGATGTTATTGATAGTCTTCTCTACCATGCTGGAACAACACAAAGCAAGACTGATGAAATGTAAAATGATATATGGATTACCCTTCTTTGGAGTAGTGTAGTTTATTTTGGATAAACTGTCTCTTGTAAAGCAGTGGAGACTCATCAATCCTTGTGCAAATAGCAGATATTCACCAATTTGAAATAAATTAGATCCTTTCTTGAAATCGGATCTCCACACTGATGTCAGCACAACAGGACAGGAGGCTGTCCTGTATCTGCAACAGGAAGGAATGATGAGTGATTACAAGGTTTAGCACAAAAAACTGGTGATGGCTGAAAATTCCAGCGATTATTTTTATGGAAGCCGGTTTATCGTAATAGCTAACAGTAATCCATATATGGTTACAAAAATGTCCTAACAATTATCCAGACAGTTGCAATGAGTAATAGCTGGCTACCAGAGCCCTTTACTCTCTACTTCAAGGTTTCCAGGCTTGTAAACTCAACTCAGATGCTCATGGTCTTTCAGAGCTCCACATGGTGAACTATCAAATGACTGTATCCTATTAAGAGCATGACCGAATGTAGCTGTCGGTCAGATCCATTGAGATGTTCAAAAAGCTATCCTCAGCTCGGATGTGGTGCATGCTATCTGTCAAAAGCATTGGCTCTGTTGCTCATCAGGTCAGTGCACAAGGGAAGAAAACACTCACCGATGCACTCATTAGTCATCATGCAACAGCTTTGCCTGACAATTTTGTGAAAGAAGTGAACAGTGCAGTGTTAGCTCATCATTCCATGAATCGGTTGAGCCTGTAAGGGAATTACAAAAAGTAAACCCATCTATGTCAGATATTGTGAAAGAGGGCTGACATTTCCGCTCATTGTTTGATGAGAGATTCCTAACACTGCATTGTCGCAGAGGGAGTTCAGAAGTTTCAGATTTCACAACCACATCTTGTCCCTGACCTGTCATGAGGATGACCATGTGACTTTCCGACGTTTAGTTCCTGAACATTTGTGTGACATTGTGCAGAGTCACCACAATTGCACGGGTAATTTACACATTGAATATGCATTTGATCCGTCTGAAGATGATCTTTGATGTAGAGAAGAACGGTATAACATCAAATAGCACAAAACAGCGAGCCTATTGGTCAATTTTAAATCTATCAGACCTCCAGGACTTGTTTACGGACTTTCTAATTACTGAACCTGAATACAGTAACACTAAGGATGCACTGGTATTTACAAATCATTCAATCAATTTTGTGTTGCTGTTCCAACCCAGAATCTTATCCGTACAGCATGTGAGACAATTTAGTTGTTAATTATGGAATCCTAAAGAGAAAACTGAGCAACTAAGTACCCGTACGTTTTGATGAACATACTGCAAGCAAGTTTTCTCACGCAACCCAAGTATTGAAACCCAAGTATTAATCCATCCCAGCAGAGGAGATTCTGCAATCCTGCTTGAGGCTCAAACTCATGTTGCACAGCATCGTTATTGAGAGCCACTTCATTTAAACGAACAACAGTCACATTTACGCATCACACACATGGTTTTGGGTAAATCAAAGCTTATGTATAATTTGAAAAAATAAAACGTCTTCTTTTGGCCCAAATGATAGTTCCACCTGTATATGGTGGCTCATTGTTTAAATTCTCCTATCTAGGCCTGTATGGTAACTGAGTAAAGGGTTATACAAACACAAGAGATCATTGACACTCACACAGCATTATGAAACACCAATGCTTCAGCAGCAACCAGCTTTTCACAGAAACGGAAGGTTGTGCTCTGTCTCTATTTGATATGTGCTGTCTGATGATTGCTCTTTTCGTCTCACCTCTTAACCTTTGAATCAGAACAAAAAAAAGCACTTGATGTCCACTTTAACTAACCTCCCATGAAAAAGTGGGAGTTTAACCAAATATGTGTCTGGCATATCATAGCAGCCGTGGTGTCTGCATGTGATTGCCAAAACATAACCATTGTGGCTAATGAAAGTTTATGCAGGATTTCAACTCCTGGATTGGTGATAAACCAAAAATTCGGCAGTATTAAAACATTTTCTGATGAATTTCACTCAAATAAGTTAAATTTGAGCTAAATGGGAAAAATATGCATTCAATGATCTCGGGTAAATTTATTGAATCACAAGCAAAATGGTGAGCACAAAGGCTGAAGCAGAGGAATATTATTTATTTCAGTTTTACTGAAACGTTCTCGGCCCAAATTAAATGTATGTTGAACACTGAGCAGATCTGCCCCTACAGTTCATAGCAGGCATTTACAGTCTGTATCCACCCCCTCTGAGGCGGAAAGCAGCAGCCTGGACTTTTATTCCTGAGAGATGGACGAAAGAAAAGCTCAGATCCTGCATTTGCTCGCACTGAGCCTAAAAGAAACATGAAAAGACAAATGAGGATATCATGATTTCAAACTCCTAGAAATCGCTCTCCTAATATCAAACCCCACCCCCTCTGCTAAAACCCTTCCAACTATTCACACTTCTGTCCAACTTCTGTCCAAAGGGCATGTACTTTGATCTCTGTCTGAATTAGCGAAAGCTTTCATTCATAAATTCAAGTTCATTGACAATGAAGAACTTTAGAAAACAGTTCTAACTCAGACATGTATTAGGTCCCAAAAGCCTTACCAAACATTACAACAGAGGTCTTACAAAATATTAACACAAATCACTTAAAGTACAATTGATTCTGTATGTTAGAATGGTTTGGGTGAGAGCTGAATCTACACAATCAAATTAAATTCTGAAATAAGTACATTTAGTGGTTATGAAATAGAAAATAGCAAATGGACTACAGAAAACTTTGGTGAATGCAGTTTGCCATTAACACTTCCTCCTTCTTTACAACTAACAATAAACACTACCACACAAAATTCTTTAACAATACTAGTGAAGTCCAACAGGGGCTTTAGGACAATTACAAAGACAATTGTGCTAATTTTATTGTTGAGAGGCATTCCCCAGTGCTGTCCCCTTTCACTCTGGGTTTTTCTCACTCAAGCGCGCTTTGATGCACACACAGTCATGTACGTGCATTCCTGCACATAAACACCTTCATTCCTGCGCTGCAGGACATGACATACTTGCATACATGGACCAGCGCAAAACCCATGCTCGCACATTTCAACAGCAGTCACTTTCATGTGAATTATTCTTCCGAGCAGGGAGCAAAAAACTTTACATAGCAAAGGTTGCCCTTGAGCAGATAACTGTGTTTGGCCTGTTCAGGTTTTGGACATTGGGTCCAGAAATGCCCTGGAGGAAAAAAAAAAAGAAGAAGTGCACTTCAATCACGTGGATCAACAGACTAACTTTTACTGATCATGATGTAATTTCATTGTCACTTTTGATGCAGTTTTTCTAATAATAATTAGATTAAGTTATTTAAACAAATAGAACATCATATTAGTTTGAGTGTATGAACAGGGAACAGTGAAGAAAAAAACAATAGATTTCAGTAGGAAAGAGAATAAAAAACTAAGAGTTCATTGTTTCTTCATCGCTTTTTACAGGCCGTCAGTGTTGTTATCAATTACCTTTTGTGTAAGACTACAATAAAGAGAAATGAAGTCATCTTAAAACCCAGTAATGTGTGGAGATATTTGCTCAGTGAAAGGACTGAGATATCCAAATGTTTAGCAGGATATGACCTCAAGCAGCTCAGATGACATAATTGCTATCACCTGCTGGATGCCTAGACATTCCTGTGGTTGGTCTGTGTCGAGTCAGGGACAATCATCATCATCATCATCATCATCATCATCATCATCATCATCATCATC
>JABUIW010000069.1:1070775-1117188 GCA_013363375.1 Menidia beryllina | reverse complement strand
TCATCATCATCATCATCATCATCATCATCATCATCATCATCATCATCCAAACCAAAATGTACTCACTGTAAGCAAGAGTGAGAAATGTGAAATATTTCCCACTGCTGTGACTGTTCTTTCACCACGACTGCCAGAGGATTTCCATGCACATGACTGGAGGTCTTCCTTGACTGCCTCTGGGGATTTTGTCTGGGTCATAGCAACCTGAAGCCTCTTTGGAGTAGAACAGGTCACAGCAGTAAAAGGAGAAGTTGGATTAGTTGTAACAGCAGCAGACTACTGGCCCTAAAGTTTTAACTGCCACAGAACTTTTTTCTATGTCAGAGAGGAACAACAGAAACTCATTAATGACATTCCTGTTTATGTGTGCTTAGAGTCTTTTGGTGATTTGCCCGCTATATTTCAAAGGCCATAGTGGAATGCTGCCATCTGCAGTTGTCTCTCTTACAGTGTGTGGTCGCGTACATGCAGGTATGTTGTCTTGTCCTCATGCAATCCCAGGACACTTCCGAGCCAAAATCCGAAAACAGCCCATATAATTGACTTAATGTGTGCTGTACAGAGGCAGAGTTACACAGTCAGACACTTAAAACACTCTGTACCGTTACTCCTTAATATCAAAGGTATGCAAACTGCACAGTCAATTTGGTCATGATGATATCCTTTGGCAAGTTTTAACATGAGTTGTGTATCTGTCCACTATTTCAAAGTCTATCCAATATATATTTTTAATTCCCATATTTTCCCACAAAATCCTCAAGAGACAGTTGAGATACTAGAAAATTAACAAAAGAAACTTAACCTTTTTAATAATAATGTGTAAGAGTATTTGATACCCCTATCTGGTTTAATAGTATAATAGAAATAGCAGACAGTTATTGGCATACAATCTATTGAGAAGCATCATTATCCTGAGATAAATCCAGGTTTGTCTTTAAATTTTGTGTGAACACCAAACAAGATACATAGTTTCTCCAGCAGGTCCTGGCTCCTTAGAGGCCTTCTTCTGATGGGACATGTCTGAAACACACCACCAGGGAGGCATGTGGACGGTATCCTTACAAGATTCCTCAACCATCCTCACCGTCTTTCTTCACTGCAAAGGAGCAATAATCCAGTAATAACTTCAAGCCCCTTTGGGGACTACGTCTTCTGGGGAGACTGACAGACAGATCTCTGATGAGCTCAAATGACCCATGCGAATTGAGCAAACAGCTGTGTTTCTTTTAACTACACCAAACTGCTTGGATGGGGAATTTCAAAAGCACACAGCTGATGTTTTAATCATCTAGTGTAGTGATAAGGGTAAAAAGATTACTGTTCTATCAAGAGACTAGTTCCATGTAATATAACATTTCTTATAATTCAAAATTGCTATAATGGAAATCTTAAATGGGAGACAGATGGTGTTTTTAAAACACCTTCCCAAGATAGACATAAGGGTTTTGGGAAACTCCTTCATAAGACAGAAACTCCTTCACAAGATCCATGTAATGGGTGATATGTGACCTATTGTCTATCTTCCTGCAGGGAGAGCCTGGGCTCATAAGATAGCGAGATCCAGATGCTGAGGGAAAAACAAGGCCAAATATGGCAAGACGTTTGTGCGTTTAGACGCATATATAAAAAAGTGGTGCTCAATGTTGGAGAGAGATCTTTTCTACATTCGGCTTTAAGGCCTGAGAAAATCTGGTGCATCGGTCTGGACTGCTAATATGGGCGGGGGGGAAATCAAATCCCCCTTTGTTTTGACTAAGGCCTTGTCAGCGGAGTCCTTTCGGTAGTTTGAATGCGGCCGTGCCAAAATAAACACCTTTTAACACAACGCAACTACACCAAACTGCCAAAGTGTCAGGGCTTACCAATGTTTGGCAGAAATGCTATCTAATAAGAATATACACTCATCATAAGTGAGCTATCAGTAGTAGATGGTAAGAGGTGTTTATTGAATTGTGATTGGTGAGCTGTTATCTCTTCTGAGTTCCCACAGGCCACATCAAATGCTTAAAGTCTGAGATGTTCCTTTAAAAGATCTATGCAATGGTTAGCAGTGACCTCTGTCAGTCTGGTGAAGCGTTTGACTGATTTAAGGTCGTCTAAGAACCAGTATTTAAAGAAAAAAAAACTCGCTATGGACTTTTAACCTCAGGGAAAAGGAGAAAACAAGACACAAAATGAGGTTAAAAAAAGCCAAGACATACGAGCTGGAACAACATCTTCAGACACACCCAAGAGTGGTCACGTATACCTTATCATAGCTCTCAAAAGGTCAAGAGTGGATAATGTAGAGCTACGACCTCATTGTTGTTCCTAATTTAACAGTTACTTTTCTTTTGTATCAGAGGTGTGTCAAATAAGAACAGAGATCAATAAATCACAAACACTGAAGAGGCACTCACTCAACAGGAAATTGCTGGAAAGCTCGGCCTCTTCCACAAGTCTGTTTTAGATGTCTAAGTCATCATATCTGTTATGGAAGCTAAAACACAACAAAAGTTGCTGACGTAGAGGTTTGCCCAGCTGAAAATGACCAAGGTCACAGGAGATACAATAACAGTCGGACAGGTTTAAACAAGTTCAAAAGTCAAACACCAAAAGATCTTATCAGCTGCTGCTTTTACAAAAACTGATAATATGAAGAGAAGTTAAGGATTCTTTTTCATTTGATGGTTATTACATATATTGTTTGTTGATCAACACAGCGTAACCATCATGTCGGACGAGTGTCGTGGGCGTCTTTTCTCCAATGGCCCTCAAAAGTTCAGGACAACTTCAGAACACGTCAAAAACTTAGCAGAAGCACAGAGCACTAAATCTTTTTAAATGACAGAGTACAAGTAGAACATGAAGAAAAGTGCACTCTGACAGCAGGTTTGCATGTTGGGGGTGTAAAGAAAAGTGGTATTCTGAGAAAAGAAGAGATTCTTGGAAACAGAGAGGACATCCCTCCTCTGATATTTGTTTGTGCCACTATAAATACTGACTTTTCACTTGTTTGCGCATGTTTGAATGAATTCCCTTCTTACCTCGCACTGTAACAGCATATTTTTGTCTTTGTTTATTTGTATGTTAGTCTAGTGTCCACTTCCTTTGCCATCCTATGTTATTCAGTCAGCTTAGTCTCCTGCGTGTGCAATACACCTGATTTGTGTTTATGTCAATGCAGCCTCAATACACCTGTATTCTGTTAGTCATCAGTCATTTCAGTATTTATACTCCTTTTTTTATTTGTATATCCTTCCAGATTGGCTGTGGACTTGGTGCCAAGCGTTTCAGATAATCATTATTTTGAGTGCCAAGAAACCTGCCTGTCTTTGGTTTCACTGCTATCTTGTCCTTTCTGACATTGTGTGTTTGACATCTTAAAACTGCTTTTGGACCTACCCCATGACTTTACATTTTCACTATGGGGTGATTACCTGCGCTTGGTATTTGGGATGCTTAATCAGTTCCATCTTTAGGATTTTTTATAACTGTGCTTGAGTCTTTTATCTTTTCAACCCATCATAAGGTCAGTTAACATGCATCAGTGCCCCCCTGCCACATACCGTCCATCAGTATAATGTAAATCTGCCTGTTTAAGTAGGACATGTTTTTAAATGTGTTTTAATATTACCTTGAAAAATACTTTCTCAGAAATAAAAAGACTGAAACAGTACCTTTTGTGCCCTGGTGCCTGAAAAAGCCCTTCGTGTTGATAAAATACAAACTAATATCTCATCCCAGGAGAAAAATAGCTGTCTTGTCATAATAAAGTAACAGGAAAAACAGTGTGTGCACTCCTTCACGTGAATATAGATTTACTTGAATATGGATTTTGGTAAAGAAGAAACAAAGATATATTTCTAATCTTTACATTCATCCTAATAACTGATATCTTTACCAACAGACCTTCAGACCCCTTAACACACACAAAACACACACCTGTTCATTATCACACCCTCTGACAGCCTGAGCTGTACTCCCCGGGAAAAGAAACGATATCTCCCTGGTCTTAGCAGAAAGTTGACAAACCTGTCTCTGCCCGACTGAAAAGTATGTTTACAGTGAATTAATTCATTTCTTGTTTATACTAACAATAATCCAAATAATATAGTGCTATTCTGAGAAAAGGTTTTGTCTACTTCATAATCTCCTGTGACATGAAGTGAGAAAGATTTCGACAAATTTATGTATTTTGAACTATGTAAATTAGATCATTAAAACAAATGAATCAACGAAAAACTGTGTTCCTTGCCACTCATCCCCAAATTGGATAGTTTTTTTCAGAACTGAGATAAATCAAGGCATCAATCAAGTGCATATTTGGGTGAATCAGAGGGTTTACACAGGTAGACGTAGTCGCCGCGCACCTGCTCAGCATCAGTGACAACAGCAGTGGCTATTCAGGTAAGCCTGCCGGTGACCATTGTCCAGACGGACGTTTCACCCGCTTCATGCTTAAAAGTGCTGACAAACTACATGAACTTTGTTTTGTATTGGTTGTAATTAATCTGTTATTTAACCTCCACCTTCTGAAGATAATAGTTACAAGTAATACAGAAAATACAGATTGAAATTATGCTTCCTTGTTTCACGATGAATCCAAAAGCAGGAGTGAGGAGATCTGAGCGAGAAGCAAGTTTAAGGAAAGGAGAAGATGAAGGAATTATTTAGTCAAGCATAGGACTTGTGTGCAAGTATGGATGAGTGCAGATGTTCAGTTTTGTTGCCTGGCGTGCCATATGGGTTGTTACACAGCACCATCTGGGAGGCCTCTGTTTGAAGCTGTTTGGAAAACTGCTTTCAAAAAAGCTTGGCAGATCATTTGAAGAACCATCTGTCCATCAATGCTCATCGTGAGCTAGCTTCAACCATCCAAATCAACGAATCGGAGTCTCTTTGTAAAGTCAAACTCTCCCTGAGGCCAGGCAGTTGAAGAGATGAAACATCTTTCCCACTGAAATAAAAAAGCTTGAGTGTGTCTTGCTGTCCAAGTAGTCTTGCACAGCTTGCTTCTGACAAAAACTCCTCAAATTCTTTTATGAATTTCATAAGTCCAGACTTCTCAAAGTGGATAACTAATATGTGTTGATCCAAGGGCCGTTTTATTGCAAAAGGGGTCAAATAGGCAGGGGGTGGGGGGGTGGGGGTTAATATCTGAATGTGATGTGTAGAAACAGGAAGGCATGCTTTACATTCAACAGACACTGATCCTTGACAAAATATTAATATATTCCCTGTATGCATGTTGACAACAGTTTGATTGAAGGTTGCTACTGTTTGTAAACTGTGTTCTCTTGAATGCCTAATATAATTCATCTTAGGGGAGATAATAAAGGCTAATCTAAAGTAATCCAACCCAAATCATTATAACCACAGCTCTCTGAATGAATGCACTGTAAAAACATCCCCTTTAAAATGACGCAAGTACTCCCTACAATTTCCTTCTTACTTGAAGAGAGGAAATAAAAGCAAGGCAAACAACTTTCAAAAGCCACGCATCTAATACTATAGCCATTTAAAATCAAATGTCGGATGGGTGGCAGCAGTGGTGACCTAACATGGTGACATCATCTTATTTTGACAGTTGTGCCATTTATGGAAACGATTAAAGAGGAAGACAAAGAGGGATTTCACCCATTACCCATTAAAGTTAACCACCAAATTACATGGGATTTTATAGGCCATAAATAAGAAAATGCTGCTGGATTTTGCCCTCCTCTAGCCACTGTTGAACCTCCCCTGTGAGTATACGTGTATGCTGCCAAGCTCAGGGGGAGAGACTTCGCCACAGGACTCCCCCGACTCGCTGCTGCTCACCAGTTAGGAGATTTGAACAACAGAAAGGGGCTATGACGTTCGCTCAGACACAAAGACATGCACTCATTCCCTTTCAATATATTGAACTAAATACAAGCCTATCAAATTACCGTTCTTTCGTTGCAAGCCTCCACTGGCAGGGGTCACGTTAACAGGGCCGACTTTTGAATGCTGTAATTCTTGGAAAGTGATGGGCTAGCTTTTTACAGTTTATTATCTCATGCAGCGCCCTCTCATCCATCCATGGAGCCATCACAGCAAAAGATCTCTCAGCACTTTCTCCATTGCACCACTCATTCTCTAGGCCATTTGGTTGCTATTTACTACCAAGACTTTTACAGAAAATGGTTTCTTCCGCTCTTTTTTTTAATCTCCTTTTTCCCTCATGTTCCCTTCTCATTCTGATCTGTATTATGGCATTTCATTGTGTTTTGTTTGTTTCACCGTTACTCCTTTCATCTCCCAGTCTGTGTGGCCTCATATCATTTTTAAAGTGGACCCAAATGCTTTCCCTGGCAGTTGTGAGCATGTGCTTCCAGTAAATCCGAGACATAAATCGAATATTTGAAAGAAGACAAATAAATACAAGTGTAAATATCCTCTTGGAAATGGCCTTAGCAACTTCTGTGTATAATTAGGCTGTCGTCTCTATGTGTGCACATGTGTGTCCATTTGTGTGTTTTTGCCAGTTGCTCTTTGCGTGTAGGGAAGGGTGTTTAGAGGGGTAAGATGCAAGATGTTAGTAATTGTGTTTGTGTGTCTGCATTAGTGTGCGGGTGACTAAATGCTCTGCCTAACCAATGTGTGAAATGTTCCTAGCAGAGCTGGAAATGACTTAGAACCCTCAGGGTGACAATAAAAGGGTCTTTTCCGTGTTGGAGGACGTCACAGTGACCACCCTTTGACCACCCAACTCCCCCGCTCTTCCGGCAAAAGCAACATTTGACCAAAACAAACTATGGGCTGGCATTTCTGTCATGGCTTCATCCCTAACTGATTCACTTCTGTCTGGCTACAGCTCCAAACTGGTTTCCAGGAATAAGAGGGACTGGAGAGGAGAAAGAAATGACATAGTTGGCATTGGAAAGATGATTCAGAGAAACCAATACATGTCTGGCATCTGTGGATGTCATAATCACAATTAGTTGACGAGGCAACCCCTCTGTTTTTCCCTCTGTTGTTTGTGTGTGCGTATGCATGTGTGTGTGTGTGTGTGTGTGTGTTTGATCAAGCACAAGAGTGTGCTGTATCCCAGAGTGGCCAGTGAGTCGGTGTTTTTGCTGTGTTTATGTGTGGGTATTGTGTCTGGACTGAGTGGTCATTGTATTCCAGACATGTGGTATATTCACTGCTGAGTGATTCACTCCTACCAGCATCTGTTGTCTACCTCTGGAGTCTCTGAGAGGTCTGATTAACGCCACAACAACTGACCCGCTCAGAACTGGCCTGACCTGAGCGGATCTGACCACACCTCCAGAAATACGCCACAGACAGCCGAGCCAAACCAAGAGAAAGGACTTATCACTGCTACAAGTAATACTTGTTCTACTACTGACACAAATATTTGTTTCTCTACCGCCCAGCAGTCTTTCCCACTTGTTCTTTTATTCTTTATTTCTGGTTGGTTTTTCAGGCATGGTCTTAACTGTAAGGACTGAGACATCCTAACCGTCCAAAATGACATCTAAAAGTTGTTTTCATATCTGGATATGAGCCTTAAATTTTGTCTTGTGGAGTGTCCGGCTGTCGGTTCTCTAAAGAATGTCATCACGTACTTGATTTTTTGTTGACTTTGTAGGGTTAAAGCAAAATTCAAACGTAGCTACTTTTGAGCAGATTTCATGCTTTTATTTAATATACCAGTCGGTCATGTTTCTGAAATGAGGCTCTTTCTCAACAGCCCCCCTTTACTCTCTTTATGCAACAACACCAAGGTTTCCTGTGAATGCAGAGTGCAGATGTAGAGTGAAGCCCTTAACAACGGACATCATATTTCTGTCTCCTCAGACAGGATGGAATAACATGCCATGCTATACATCCAGTTTCAAGCATTTCAACCCAGTTTAATAGCGTGCATTATTTTACCCTTCCATGAACAGCATTATTTATGTATTCTACATAAATATACATCCAATCCTTCCTTCATTTCAATGAAGAATGTTACTTCATTCGAGGGCTTTTTGACTCAAAAGGTTTAGCATTTAAAGTACTTGGTAATCAACTTTCATCTCTTCATAGAGGCTGCTTGATTTTAAAGATACTTGCAAACATAGCAGCAAAAACCTCCATGAGACTGTTTTTATTTTTACGCTTTTTTTCTTGAATTTATTTTGGCAGGGTTAATACCTTCAACACCTTTTTTTCCACACATTCACGTGAGAGATCAACATTTTCATGTAAAGCTGATCGGACAACAGCGGGACTCCCTCGCCTCATTTCCTCCAGACGCCGTTTCATACAAAACAACCGTATCGTCAATTTAAAACAAAGGCTTTGCTCACTACAGTGTTTGCATGCATGTTGAGAAAAATACCAGCATGTCATAGCACTGCTTGCCAGATTGTGCTGTGGTTTGTTCTGCTTATAAATCAGCGTTGTTTTGACATTCTTGTAGATTTTATGCTAAATAAATACCTGTTGAGTCACTTTCATATGAAGCAACACAGCAAAGAGTGAGCTTGTTTACTGAAAATGATATTGTTTTATTTATATATTTACAGCATTTACACTAAAGTGCTGTTTTTGGCAACATTCCTGTAAAAATTGCTGTATTGAGCTACTGCTAATGAAAACCAAACAAATCCTGAGACAGCCATTCAAAGCATTTCTAGAGTTGAGTTTTATTGAAAAGAAGTCAGAGGAAATGCCGACTGTCAGTGAGCTAAGCTCATAACAGTGTGTCCTTATAGGACGACGCATGTCAATTCAACTGTTTTTTACATGGACGTGTTGGAAGTGCTAAACAAAGCAGGGGGAAAAAAGGGGGCAGATCATGTGCTGCTGCAACTTACATAACAAACATAAAGATTTTTTTTCCATGCTATGAGCAGCATGACATCTAATCAGGTTCAGAGAGATCAGAAATCACAGGTGGGACAGGTGGGTCTGAATCCCCAGTTGTTGGAGAAAAAAACAAAATAGTAATCGCCCCAAATTTCAATTTCCAACCTCATTGTAAATCAGTTTGTTTGTGTGGAGTAGTCACATCTCCCACACATGTATGACTTGAAGGGAAGAAGTCTATCCAACATTGAAATCATTGTCAACAGATCATAAAGGGAATTGGTTTGTTATAAAATGCAAGATGTAAATTGAAGATACAGAATACTTGGCAAATCAAAGACTCTTTTAATTTACTGACAACAGCTGTATGCTTAATGGCCAACAGAGCTCTGAAATTTGTTTTAAATTGCGTGCAATTGCAAAAGTAGCGGTATTTAGCCATTATTCTACTGATGTTCGCAGTTCTCCTTTTAATCTTGTTGGGAGTAATCAATACATGATTTGCCTACAGAGATGCTGCCTTGGCCAGCTGCTTCCATGCGATCTGAGTAAGATCAATCACAGGCCCACGCAGATGCAAGTCCTTGAGGAGGCCATGAAAAAGGCAGCAGTATTTATCCCACTTGAGGCTGTTTTCAGGACTGGGAACAATACTGTCTTTATGGTGTGGTTTTATCTCTCCAGCCACAGCCAAGAATGGTCGCTGTCTTGTGATGGCCACTGCATAAATCAGTTTTGGTGGAAATGTAGTCAGGCGAGAATGAGAATGGCAGGAGAGGGGACAAAGCAGGTCATAAAGAAGTGTGGACTGAAAAACTTACAGAGGAGGAGAGGTGAGAGCAGAGGAAACACAAGAAGACTTGACTATCAGACACCAAGTACAGTGTGTGCTTTTAAGAAAAACTCATCCCTCTAACCACCTAAGCTGCTTTTGAATAACTTACCATAAATAGAGGTTTCTAATCGACTTATTCATCAAAGGGGGGGGGGGGGGGGGTTCTTTTGGCCTTAATGTGAATGAGGGAGAATGAGGTGTTCTTCGGAGATAACAACTCCTCTACTTGGTCTTTAAGGATTAGAGTACAATGAAGTACAATGGAGTCAGGCAGGGTGGGAGCTGCACAGATAAGTACTCACAGGAATCAACAGAAGGGCAGATGAAAACAACATGTTTTCTCTCCCATGTATTTCAAACGACTCCAAGCCGAAGCTGGATGTAGCTGCATGTAGCTGTCTGAACAGCGAACAGAGATATTTAACTCAGCTAAGAAGATTACTTTTCCGAAAGGCCCTAAGTGGCTCAGTAAACATTTAAACATTTTTTCTTCCTCAGACAAACCATTCTGACTCAGATAATAGCTGTTGATTAAGATCCAAGAACTGAACAAAGCACATTTATCTGATTCATTCACAGAAATGTAGATCATAACTCGTAGGCATGCTTGTCTCTATGCGCATGTGTGTACACACAAACATGAAGGGGGAGGACTCCTCAATGCATCAGTAACCGTTCATTAAGGCTATAAAACACAAGCAAAATGAGGAGACAGGCCATGCTTTGTTAAGCTGCCGAGGGAGCTAAGTAGTGCTGCTGAGCATGTGTGCTCAGTGGATCAGTCTTAACTGTCTTTGGCGTTGATGAGATTTATCATAAAGGCGCAATGTCATAACCATATCATCAACACAATGGCTCCACACGATTAAAGGAGATTTGGTGTGCCAGGGCCTTTGAAGTCTCAGATGACGCACAGAAACATTATTCAAACACAGGTGAGACAGCAACACACCGATTCATGGGCTCCCAAAAAAAGAAAGAAAGAAAAAAAACAATGGAAAGCCATAGAGGTATGAATGGTAAAGGGGGAGGTTCGTGCCGTGAATACCGACGGGAACCCACAAGGTGCATTCCCATTTATCTTATTACGTCTGCGTGCACATTCATGCGTCTGGTCAATATTTTGTCAGAATAATGTCAGGTACACACAGCTGTACTGACGACAGCGTTATCAGAACCGGCTTCACAGCACCACAAGGAAACAAGAGTTCTTTTGTGAACATGTGTGTTTACGTGAGCTAGAAAGACAGGGAGAGTGCTTTTTGGCAGGCCTTATTACCATACAGCTCCTCTCTATTCCTGCCCTTCCTCTCTCCACCTTTAATATGACTGCATATCCGCTAGCCAGGCTACAGACCCAGTGGAATCTGCAGCGGAGGAGAGGGCGATCAGAGGGCGAGTAATTGAAAACACACGAAGAGTGCTCAGAAAGCTTGGGTACCAGGGGAAGGTGCAACGCGTTTGTGTGTGTGCCCATATGTTTGTGAGTGCGTGGGCCTGCACATTGCATTGTGTGAGAAGGTCCTCATGAATAAAGGTTTGAATTGCGAAAGACACAAACTCACTCTGCGTGACATCTGACTAAATACTTTCATTGTTTCTCCTGCCGACAACAAGTATCAAGTATCGCAGCTGGGAGTGCAAAGAGACAACATTCTGAAACTTGTGCTGAGTGAGAGTACTGAGAATGCAAATTTAACGTTTGTATTTTCAGGGATTGATATTTGCCCATTAACAAAGTACCAATGGGCTGGGACAATTTGACAATTTTCCTCTTGGGTGGAATCTCATTATTGGTTGTTATAAAGCTAAAAGACGGGTTAAGTTATTTAAAAAATCAAATCAGGGCTTGCCATAGATTTGAGATTGGGAGTTGAACAATGGGCTGCGTTCCCATCAGCACGAACATATTGTGTAATCCTGTGAGTGTCAGTGTTTTTTAACCCCAATTCACTAGCGGCAAGAAGAGGAAACAGTATCTGAAAACTGTTTATTCATCTGAGAGGGTAAAACAATGCAACCCTCTGCACTACTATTTGGAAGCATCCCGAGGCCTCTTGGAGAGGTTCAGGATGGAGGGAAAATTGAATTGATACTGGGAAGGAGTCGAGGTTTCTTTCAGTGAGGTCTGGAATATTCTTTCAGGATTCAGGCCATGAGGATGAAATGCTATCACAGAAGGAGGCTAATCTACATCCAAAAACAAAAAAAATAAAGACTTCTGTGTCCATATGGTTACTTCTGTACTCTCCATACCGCATTTCCAATGCCTCCAGAGCTCAAGTGCAGTTCAGCATTTGGTTTTTTTGATTGTTTGGGGCTGTCTGGGCTTTCACTCATATGGCAGCGCTCCTCGGGACACAGGCCAAACTCATAGCATATGTTGGAAGGGTATGACAGGAGTTCAGCGAGAATGTGTTTTTGAAGTGTACACGTATACACACACGTGCACACACACCCACACAAACTGAGTAATAGCCTTTGTGTTTTTGGCAAGCATTCACACACATTCATGAATTATGAATGTGTGTATGTGCGCGTTAACTTCTGCACACTTCTTCACTTTGAGCTTCACATGTACCTCGTCACACAGGCTCGATAAATAAACATGAGCCCTGAGCAATTTGTCTTGATTTAGTAATATTTGAACAGAGAGAACAAAGATTTCTGATGGGTTGATCAGGGTGCTGATATTGTCTATTTTCATCATTTGTAAAAAGCGGGGCTGTGGGTGTATGTTCCTGTCTGTGTGCGTGGTTCAATTCCACTATGTTGCAGTCTTCAGCCAAAGACACACCATGTAAGGTAATTCACCCATCCTGGATGTGTGCTTTCTGAACATTAATATCTCAAGCATCTCTATATGGCTGTGATTGGGACTTGGCAGTCCATCTAAAGTTAGCCATGGACCCCACAACACCATTAAGAACATATTTGTGCCAACCTTATCTTGAGACTGGCTTTTATCCGCCATGCTGACTGCTGCTCTGGTATTTTTCTGTTTCCCATTCTTTCTTACCCTCCCTCCTTCCTCCTCCTTTCTCGCCATCACCAGTCTCAAGGATTTCCTCTATTATTCACTTGTTTTTCACCCCTTTTCTCGGCTTTCCCTCTCACTTTCTCTCTCCCTTTCTTCTACTTGTAGCCTGTTTCGATTCAGGATGTGCCAGTTTGGTCGGTGAGGATGGAGCTCTGCAGACCCTGGAGGGTTATTGGAGCCCTAGGAACATTGGTCTCTGCCTCTCCATGCGTCGGCATTGTGAGCACAGGCTAATCGTTAGAGTGAGGCCTCAAAGAGGGAGGACAAAAGGTCACAGTGGGTCACTTTGGCGTCCTAACATGAAAGGAGCTCCCAGTTTCAATGAGGATTAACCAAAAATTCCATTGACTAAAACACTATGGGAGCACCCAGAATCTTATACATGTGAATTCCCCACACATATGAAAGTGCCTTCTCTCCTCTCCTAACTTCCTCTGTCCTCCTCTCCTTTCCTTCCTCACACACAAGGGACACATCATTCAGCATGGAGTTAAATGAGTTCAGTGTCGGCAGTACTAACGGTCAAATCCTGCCCCTTGACCCTTTGGGTGCCTTTCAGTGGGTCAGGGTGTGCACAATTAAGCATTTGTGTGCACATGCAATTATTTGTTTGTGTGCACATGTGAGGGAATTATAGTTTCTGTGTGGCCAAAGACAGATTAGGGTCCCCACAGCAGAGCCTATTTAGAGGTTAATGTGTCATATAATGGACTTTATGTGCATAGCCCCATGGTGCTGAGAGGTGAGGTCCCACATGACATTCCTCCTGAGGAAGTTAAAGTCCACTCACTGGCGCTGATTGGAGCATGACACCTTATTGTGCTGCATTGAGGAGAATGACAAACTGAGATCAAAGTCCAGGCTTTTGTTTCATGCCAAATGAATGGAAGGAGAATGGGGAGACTGAGACCCCTAACTGAAAGAATGACAGAATGAAAGTATTTCTGAAACATAGTTGTGGCGTCTGTGCAAATGCAGACCAAGGGGCCCACCTTCAGTGCCTTTGTGACCTTAAGGCTGTGCCACACAATGCTCGAGCAGTTTCAGTCGTCCCCGTGCTTTTCAGGAGGCCATCAGCGGCTTGAGTAGCTTGGCACCAATTTCATATTACAGGTTGTGTAGCGTAGCATGGCTCAAGCCAGGCAGCAAAGCTTCATGTGCCCAAATTTGCAAGGCTCATCATGACAGAAGCGGGATCCTCATTGATCTTAATGTCGCACTGTCCCAACAAATATGATTCAGTTATGAATTCTATCATCAAAGATGAAAGGCTTCTAACTTTACTCACTTGTTTGATGTTGATTATCAGAAAATTAGAGCACATTGGTGAGAGAACTTTTGCAATATCCCACATCAAAAGTAATTTTTCCAGATTGTTATTTCAAGTTAAAATATGTTGTCATTTAGACCCACATTGAGTCATAATGTCTTTATCTGATTTTGGGTGATTCAAGTTAATTATTTCTTGACTTCTTTCTAGCACTTGGCTGCACTATGCTAAGAGCAGCAGGAACCCCTAAGGGCCACTGAGGCATTCAAAAAGTGTTGCAATCATAATATGAATTACAAAAAGGTTAGGTCTGACTAAAAGCCTGGTAACAGTAATAGATTGTCTCTTTAGATTTTCCACACAAATAAGAACGAAATCTGAAAATTCCTTTCAAAGTCTGTTGAACTAAAGGCTCCTGGGAGCCATGTGCACATGTGTGTCACTGATTAATACTGCAGGCTTTCCCAAAAAATGTGCGGCAGAGGAAGAAAGAAAACACCAACAATCAAAAGGAAAACAGAGATTTCCCATCATCATCCCCTGTGTCAGAAGCCAGTGGCAAAAGTTCTGGGAAATAAGTTCAGCTGTGGAGGTGGTAGTCATGGTTCAGTAGTCCGCCCGCAGACGCAGGAGCCACTGATGTGTCGTTTACTATCTCGTGTTAGCTATGTGTAAGCTGAAGATGATAACATACTTTCCTGTTACTCTTTCAGCACAAAGAGTGGGAATATTTGCAATGAGAGTCATAGAAATTGAGGTAATTGTGTTTGATTTATCATCACATCCACAGTTATACTGTGCCCCCTTTGTGCACTTGAGGCTGTGCAGCGTTAGGGAATGAGGCCCTGGAAACCCATGGCAAAATGACAGCAGGCACAGAGAGAAAAGGAGATGGCAGTGTGAGCACGGTGATGGTCAGGACTGGGATGTAATTACTTGTGATGGCACTCCCACAGTTTACACTCGTATTCACATTTATCCTACATTACAAATTCATTAGAGTCTATTTTGTTTCCTTGATCGTAAGCCTTTGAGGAGTGCGGTGCTCTCTGTGCCCCACTCATTTAGCTGTTCAGGGCCCCTGAAATGTACGTTGCTCTTTCTTTTTGCCTGTTCTTTATACTCCCTTTCCCAGCAGAATTAAACCAGCTGATTTTGGTTGACACAGTGGTATAAACACCTAACCCAAAAAATGAAAAATCATATAAAAAATAATACAAAATAACAAATAATTTTTTTTAAATCCCAAGTCCAGCTTCCTTAAAAAAGCAGGAAGTCATGACTGCTTATTTGTTGAATGAAAATGTATAGAAGAAAAAGGCAGTGAATGGTAGTGGAGCAAGAATTGAAGGAAAGAATGGAAGAGATAGACACGTGCACATACAGTACACACATACAGACACAAACACACTCACCAATCCCCAAAAGGACAAACGGCTTTTGTTTCTGTCATGCGAGGCTCAGGGAGGCAGAGAGAGGCTTTATTGGAAAAAAGGCTGTGGTGTTTTCCTCTCCAAAATCACTAGGGCTCATTAGAGAAGACATTTTGGAGCTGGAAAAGAGCACATGACACATCACACTTCAGACAGCTGACCTATTTACAGGGTGACTTGTAGCATATCTGAAACACACTGCAGCCCTGTCACTGGGGACCGGGTCCATACAATTGGGGGAAAATGTGAACAAATCATCTTTTGAGGTTACGTACACCAAAGGGAGGAGGCACTGATTTAGCCATCAAAGAGAGGGAAACAGGATTTCATATATCATACAACATACCTTTAATACAAGTGACTCCCACATCAGCACCGACTCCACAAACACACACACTGTCGTATGGCCACTATGTATAGTGTGCCGCATGTCTGATATGTCTATAGACATTCTGCGTCTGTGTATGTCTCTGCAGGCGCCTGCTTGCCATCCACAAGCCTCCAGTCAATTTTGATGGCTTCCATGTGTGGTATTTCAGTGATGATATTTACCTTTTCAGTGCAAGGGGAAGGGCAACCCGACACAGTGCCATCCCTCTGAGAAAAAGCCCCTATTGACAAAGAAACCATAAACCAGTTAGAGAGATGAGATCATGCGCTGATGGGCCAAGGACACCATGACCTGGAGGTGCACCAGAGAGGAGGAACGTTTTACCCCTCTTTTGCTTTAGAATTTTTTTCATTGAACTCCAACGTTCCCCTGCAGCAAAAGCACAGCTCACTTTGCCCCAGACACCTGAGAGGAGACTATTAGTAAGCAGCATACATATATACGTCATTTTAACTCGGCTGACTTCTCAGGTTCCTCCTGAGTTCTGCTGCACTGCTGTTTAAATGTGACATTTTGGTGGTTCTCTACCCAACACTATAACCCCCATGTGACAAAATCATAACGTGAACTAAATAGTGGGTTAATGGTCATCCACTAAATGTTTGTATCACAAAAATAGAATGCAGATTTTTAAAATGAGAATTGAAGGAAAGGAGGATGGCTGTATGTTTTTTTTTCCATTTAATTTTTTGATTATTTATATAAAGAAACCGCTCGTTTTTATTACTATCGCTACTATTTTGTTTTCTTTTTTTTTTGCTGTCATTTTCTGTAAAGTACTCAAGTTTAATCTACAGTGAAGTAAAAAGCATTGAAGTGTTGTCAGTTTAGAAAAGCAAAATCAGATGAGCGAGTTTCCTCCCCAAAACACCTGGAACAGCTCATGCTGAAAATGTTACTCATACATACAGAAAATATCTGCGATTTAAGTCGTAAATTGTGTGCTGGATTCAAATGACGACATGAAACAAGAGTGTGCAGTGGTATGTGCACTGCTGAAGAAGGTATTTAACACTCACAGGTGGTAACTTTCTCAGACCTAACTGTTTTCTACAATGTTTCTCTGAGTCTACTTTGAACCTTAGGGTAGAACCAAAATAAGCATCAGATCGTAATGTGCTACTACTTGAAAAATTCATTTGAATTCTACCAATGTGTATCACTTTGAAAGGGAAAAGCAGCACAGGTGTAGTGATCAGTTCTTTTTGGAGCCTTGAGAGAACTTCTGACCTGAAGCACTCTACACAAGAAATAAGGATAGGGTTCTACCACTCCTCTCAATAAAGAAGTCATTGGGAAAAACAATCTGCATCGATTCAGAACCTGTAGAGATGATTTGAGGCACGACATACAGTATGTATAACCTAGACTTAACATGGTGAGGCACTTTTTTGGCCGCTGGTAAAATGACGGAGCTGAATTGTGCATCAGTGTATAATAGATGAAATACAGTGAAGGGGGTTTCCACTACAGGGTGTGCACGAACAGCCCTTTCCCAAATAAGTACAGTGGTTTTCTTTAAGCTGTATTAATATGCAATTGAGACTACATGCCTACTATCGTGAATGTTCCCACAGCACAGAAACCAGAGGTATATGTTCATATCTTTCCTTGTATCAGCAGTGAAACCTCATCCCTTCCTTCTGTCTCGTTCCCATCTATCCAGTTCAATCCAGTTGTGTTTTGAAAGGGTGGTTATATTCGTTGTTATTGTATGATTTCACAGCACCTCTCCTCCCAGCCTTTGAAGCAGGGAAGAGCTGACCAAAGCTCAACGATCCCTGCTGTAAGCCCCACTCTGAACAAGACGTAAATCAGCCCTGCCATGAGGACTCCTCGCTCGCTCTCATACCTATCCACATTCTTCCTGCTCCTTCATGCAACTGGAACAAATTTATGTCTGCTCAACAGATTTTCAGGGCACTTTTGAGGCACACACGAAGCTGCTAGCCAGTTGAAGTTGACCTGAGGGTATTTGTCCGAGTTGAGGCCTTTCAAAATAAGCAAGAGGACAGAGGAGCTTAGTCTTGTGAAGTGGCGAGATCGCAGGGGCAAGGGAAAACAGCAATTACCCAAGGCGTTATGGACATTAAGTGCTGAATAAGAGCTGCTCAGTGGCAGGACTCTGAGTAAATAAGCAAAGTGGGGATACTATATGGGTACTGCAAACACGGATGAAAGGGAGTAACAGAAAAGTATAAATAAACTTATCTGACTTGGCACTGACCTCCTTTGTCAGAGTGCTTCTCTGGGACTGGAGGTGTTGGGTTTCTGTAAGCTCCAGTCTATGGACTCAGCTTTCACACCATAATTAAGGCCTTGTTCTTTCATTTAAAGCCGTTTTGGTTCAACAAAGACCTTCTTCCCAGTCATTAACAAAAGTGACAGAAACAATAGTGCGTATGTTTATAAGACTGTGCAGCTGCAAGGAGATTTTTGTATCAGTTCAACAACTTCCAGCAAGGTTGCAAAACACAGTGTTTACTCTCCATCTGCCCACTTGTCTTGGCTGTATAGTTGCTTTGCTCTTTCGAGGATTTGGCAACAGAGCCAATGGGCCTTCTAGTCTAACCTTGAGTGTTCCAATGATCTCGAAATGATAAGCCTCTAAGTCTTTCCAGTATCAGAGCTCATTGGAAAAATACCCACTGACACGTACATACCTCAGGATAAACATGAGGCATTCCACTGAGTTCACAGAATTCATTGTGTTTACTGGAAGATACAGTGAAGTTGTTATTCAGCCCAAGGATTCCTCAGATACTGAACACTTGCAAGGTCTTAATGTTTTTCTGTTACTTTATGATAAGTTCTTAGTAAACATTTTATGCTATGAACTGAATATCCAAAGGCAAATGGCCAAACACTGCCCTCCCTCCGCCTCCTCCTATTGTTCGAGAGTCAGCAAACAATGGCTTCTAGGAATTGGGGGATATCAGTGTGGGCCAATTGGCTTGGCACATACACGCAAAGCTAGCCCAACAAGGAAGAGCCTTGGCCTTGTCACTGCTATAATGCCGTGGCTCACTGGGTCACTATGAATTCCTAATGACCCAAACAAATACATAATCTATCCCTGTGTGTATCACATGCATTGTTCCGCTGCCACTGATGCTGTTTTCCCAGTTCGTGCCATTGCATGTGCCAGCTGATAGGGGATGTTTATGAGCAATTACCAACAATTACGGTTGTCGGGTTTGCTCCATCTGAATGGGGGGTGTTTTTGTTTTAAATGTGTCTATGAAAGCATCCAAGCATGAAGAGGCTTTTGTCAAAAGATGAGTGGCTGTTGCCCTCAAACACAGTGACCACTGGATAAAAGAAAGGCATGCAACAACCACAAGGTCAGTGTGCAAGTCCATGTTCTCACCATTCTCTGTTTCCTTTCTCGCCTTGGCAAAGAAGGGTGATCAATGCCATTTGTTTATCTATGTTTGTTTGTTTGTTTGTTTTTGCATAGAAGATTAACCAAAGAGCCAGAGCTAAAAGAGAGGCCACTACATGTGGGACAGGTAACAATGGTCCCTTTAACTGTTAAAGCCGCCCTTGTATCCAAATTATTGCTTTTAACCTTGTCAAGATGTTCATAAGATTTGTTTTTTTAAATATGTTTACTTGAAAAATAAGCCATCAGAAGACCAGTAGATTTCTAAATTGACATAGAAGGTCGAATAGTCTCTGACTTGATAAAGTCAGATACATTTTTATTAGATTAAAGGTTAATTAGGGGTGGGACAGGGGGCTGCAGCACTCCCCGAGTACTTTAGAAAGTCACCTTTCTGCACAGTAGTGCTTCTGCCAGGTTTCCAGCAGTTAACATGGTGTCAGATGTTATAATGTTGAATTGCCTCTTTTTTCCTTTTGCTGTTACACGTATGCATTGTGATAGGTCATGCAAAATCTGTTTTTTTCTGTTCAAGATTAAACATTAATACCATGGATATTGTTCCTGTTTTTTTTACTTCCCACTTCCCTGACTGCGATATACAAGTGCCTTTCGGAGTCAACCTTAACTACCATAAAGATTAACGTCTTAGGCTTGGAAACATTTAAGACATTCAGACTTTTAATACATGTAGGACTTACCACTTTCTCTTTAATGTAACATCCTAAATGTAAATTTACATCGAAATTTACATCTAAATAAAATAGTTTAGTCATTGACTATAACTGTTTCAGAAATAGACCAAATCACTACATATTATTTTCCTTTTAATTAGATAATTGAATGGTCAACTTCTGTTCCGCCCCTCTATCCTGACCATGAGCACGATGCTCATACAACATGATCTATTTTTTTTCCGTCATTTCCATTCCAGTCTGTGGAAACCAGACACATCTTGAAGCTCTCCTTTTGCTCTGTCTGTGCAGCAGAGGTATGAGACAACGGCAGACACAGTTTTCCAGCCTGTCTGGGATACTGTAAGGGATCACAGCATAAATCAAGCCTGGAATTTACTATAAAGTCAGCATCTCACATTAGATTTTATTTTCACTTAAGCACATTGTATTACTCAAAAACAGCTCCTACATCACAAAGAGTTTAATGAGAAAACTCTAAATTACTGCTCAATTATTTTTACTCTAGACATTTGGTTTGATTGGCATTCATTTCTGTCTCTTAAGTAAAAGTCTTAGATTTGTGACACCACACAAACAAAATACAGTTAATGCATTTGCTTTCATCAGTGAAACTTATATTATATCTATTTGATCTACTAAATAGCAAAAGTATGTTAGATACCTGTACTTTGCTCTATATTTGTACTCATTATTCTAATGTCCAAATGTAACTGATACTGATGAGAGGCATTGCAAAACCCCCCAAAAAGACACCATATTACCATTAAACGTCAAATAGCATGAGTTGGCAATACAGCCTGTATATTAGTGATGTTATTGCAGTATTGTTATTCTCTAAGGCCATCTCATGGGAAACAGTGTAGAAATCATGATTATCCTACATGCCACCTAACTATGTCTAGTTGTTAAGTGATGACAAAAATGAACAATTCCCGTCAATTGTAATAAATGAGCATGGAAAGCGGTGCACCAGTCTTTTCTATAGTTAGAGATTAAAAAGACAAAAAAGGTTTTTCTCCCATTTGTAACTTGATGAGCCACATGAAACATTTGACCATGCAAAATAGTCTTTATTTGTATGTTGAATTTCAGTATACAAGGCGTGTGCAAATTACATGTCTCCAATTGTTGTCTGCAACCAAAATGTCAAAATGCTAGCAGATATGTCACAAGTTAGTCAGGCTTTGTTTGTAGAGTAAAAACAAGTACTAGAACAAGTACTAGAAGACATAGCATGCACTCACCTTAGCCCAAGATTTTGAGATCCCCGGCAGAGCGCACACACATTGTTGGCCAGCGGGATAGCTGAGATGGAAGGACTGACATACGCTGGCCCCATCTCTTGTCTTTCAATATTTCATGAGGAACCTTTCTCGCGTCCCCTGGTGCTCAGCGGCCTTCCACTGAATGCAGCATCAATTCTTTATTCCTCTGCTACAAACAGCTGTCACTTGTCTTTCGACAGGAAATAAAGGAAGTTTCAAATCCCCCTTTTCATACTTTTACTAAACTATTTGCCATGATCATTCATTTCCTCTGGGCTTCACACAGCTTTACTCTGCTTTGGAAGTCAGATAAAGTGGTCAGATTTATGTTTCGCCTCAGAACATTTGGGGTGAAAAAACAAACATTCAGACATGGTCTTATTGCACCATTCAGTTGGAATTCATCTCATTTAATATATTTATGGATTAAATAAGTCCAAGACGCTAATCGATAGACTTTTCCTTCTCATGACTCAGCATAACTACAACCTAAACACAAAGATCTTGTCCACGTATAGCAGGGCTTTTTATTTATCATCCATATGCAAATGCAGCAGTTATTCCCCTTTTTATTTAGAGACTGAATATATTTGAATCCAAAAAGCTTTACCCTTTCAGTACCAGTGTCTCAGTACCACATACATTACCACTAGAATCTCTTCATCTCACTAAGTGCTGCAGTGCAGTTTACACACACGTTCAGAGTAAACCCTTTGGTTTTTTCATGGTAAACTGGCTTCAAAAGCTTTATTAAACACATTAAATAACAATGCTAAGAAAATTATTATAAGGAAGGCAAAGATTCCTCCTCCATGTCTTTTATTGGAACTTACACCTGTCTGGAAACTTTTGTGTCTAGTGTTTCATCTAAATGTGTAAGTTGCACTTTCTGGGTAAAGTTGTTACTGTAAATATCCGCACTTCTTATTAAGCACACTGACTATCTTTTCCTCAATACTGATGAGAATTGAAAATACATGTTACATTCATACGTGCAATACTGAAAATGTCATTTTCTATTAATGGCATAAACTGGTTGCTTTTTGGTTATTCACTTTTAGTGCACCAGGAAAAGGTCAACCCATTGAAATCTGAGTTGAGCAATATTAGTAGTACACAGATGCGGATGGACACAATGAATTCTACAAAAGGACAAAAAGGAAACTTTTCATCATTAAGTATTCTGTGTACGCCATTTTATTTACAGATCAACAGATCAAATTTAGTTCATGCCGCACTTCTGATGAATTTATTGCTGTGGAATTGCATGGTTTTGGCAGCAGGCAGAAAACTTTATAACATTCGGGTTGCAGTGAAATGTCAGCCGACAATTTTTATTTAATGCAAACACAATCTCCACCAGCCTTGGTCTAATTACTCAGAAGATTTTACAAGCCGTCATAAATATGTCTGCAATTATGACAGCTCCATCTATTTTGTAACAGGTGCTGATTTTTTGATTGTGTGAGCCAGAGGGTGATTTAACAGGATATTTAAAGCAATTTATTTAAGCTGAATTAGCTCTTAGGGAATTTTGACCACTAGACTGCGAATAACCGACCTCAAACAAAGCTTCACACATTGTAATGGATAACAAATGGCAGCCTGCCTTACAGAAACAGCAGAGAGAGTGCAAAGCTTCTCTGGTACTGTAGTTGCGATTTTTGGTTCAAATCGGACCTGTGCTGCCCTCCAAAGTATTGACCTGTGAATGAGGTAAGTCTTATCTACGGAAGTATAAGTCTCTATTTAGATTGATGTCTCTTTATCATCACAATTGTCCCAACACACCTTACTCCTGTTCCATGATTTCCTAAACCCCTATCTCCACACGTTTTTCACTGTAATCCAGACAATAACTGACTTCATATAGTAGATCTGATATCTTTTAAGTGGTTTTAAAAATGGTTAACTGTTGAGACATTGTGCAATATTTTTTAAATTGGTTAACAGTTGGATGAAACTTCATGAGTTTGTTTACTCGTAAAAATACATACTTACTTAAAATGCTGGCATGTCTTTGCTTAAGTTTCTAGTTTTTCTTATTTTTTTGTTCTCAGTTTATTTCATGTTTCTTGTTTCTAATTTCAGTTTTTCCTCAAGTTTTCAGCAGTTCCCTTCACATTCTGTTTCATGTGCTTTATTGTGGTTACTTCACACTTCTCTGTCCACTCCTCATGTCTCCTTGCTATCTTCACCCATGGCCTCCTCAGTGCTTTTCCCTTGTAGTCATTCACCCACTTCTCTTCAGCTGTCCCTGCTCTCTGATCAGCTTTCCCTGTAGAAATCTTTCTGTTTCATGCTCCCTTTGTCAGATCCTCGTCTGTTGCCCATCTGATATTGCAGCCACACTTATGTAAGTTCTCCACTGTTACCAGTTCATGTCTCCCATGTTGCTTCTGGCTCCTTGTCCTCAGCCCCTAGTTATTTATTCTTTGTTTATTTCTTGGTCTTTAGGTTAATGTTATTCTTTGGTCTTACTTTTTTTTCCCCCGAGGTTGGATTAGGGTTTTTTTGTGTGTTTGTTGATGTAAACATGCTGATGCCAGGATTCACTGCGTATTTGTGTCCATTTTTACTTGAAGCAGGACACGATTTAAAGTTCAAACACCAAAATCATAACTCTCCAAGGAATATTTTGCAGGTTTGATATAAAATCGGGAAAAAACTCCATCTTGACAGGCCTGCTACTGTGAAGATCTCTCTGAGATGATCACAGACATTCAAACTTCTTTCACAGTCTGAATTTATACCTTACATATTCAGGGATGACTAATTTGTTCAAAACAAGTTTGATATTTTTAACTGCTGAACAATTTTTTTCATGTAGCATTTTCGAATTCTAACATTGTCCTAAAAACGTTATTTAGAGAATAAAACCGTTTCTGTCATTTTTTTTTTTTTTTTTAAGTTTTCATCCATTGTCATTCACGTAATTGTTCCTTGTAGGACAGATCTTTCCCACATGAGTCTAAAACGCATGGTTTTCTTCAGGAAATAGTTTGGAAATATAATACTTTTTAGGTCTATCAGATGGAGTCCGTCTGCGTGTTTGTCATCGTTATATTTTACTGGCGTGTCTCCTCCAGGCTTCCTGTCCTTTGAGGCAGAGGGGGTGAGACACAGACATGCCGCCCCAAGGATGACCTGATCACAGAGATGAAGGCCTCAGAGACCGTCAAAGATAAGAAAATAAAAGAGATGACAAGATGAAAAGAGGATTCGCTGCGTCACCGACTGAATTGCGCATTAGATCAGACCACATTCTAAGAAACGCCCAGTATTATGAGAAGACAGGGTGCCATGTATCTTCCCCAATCCATTTATTTCCCTTTGCATTTGGCATCACACACCTTGCGCATCTCTGAACTCTTGGTGACCAACACATTTACAGCTTTGTGCAAGCCAAGTCACGGTGACAGGGGAAGACTTGTGGCTACAGGCTTCCTGTGATGTAGGTGATTGTTACATTATGCCGCGCATCAATCATTGCGTTCCTCCCATCCTAATCGAGACAGTCTTGACTGTAGATCTTTGTCACACTCAACCGATGCAACAAGCCTGATCCTCTCAATTCGGAACCTGCGGTTATGGCCGTTCTGGATTTGAACTTGCAGAGTGACAGGGTCACAAGATAAGATGTAGTGTGCTTGTAAATAACAAATACCATTGGTCTCAAGATGAGGGATGAGGTGACTGTGTGGCCAATGAGGGAAAGCGACGGTTCAGTGTCAAATCACAGCAAACAGATCTCTGCTCTGAAGTAAATCTTCAGCCCCTCTGAGCGGAAACAGAAGTCTGCTGCTGCTGAGACAGTGTGGCTTCTCAAAAATTTGCACAGTGAGAGAGAGCGAGAGGGAAGAGATGGGAAAGAGCGATGTGAGAAAGCAAGGAGGGATTGAAGAAAATGCAGGAATGAAATGGATAAAGACATGTTACGAGGAAAGGGATTGATTTCATAAACTCTTTACCCCCTACCCCGTCACCCAGTGAAAAGAGGTCAGGTCTGTCCATCTGGCATGTAAACTATATAGGCCAGAAGGAAGGAAACGGCAGGGGAAGCAGGAGGAGAGTGAGATACCTTCTCCGCTCAACTATTATTCTTTGTTAACCAGTTTTTAGCACTGCTCAACATCTCTGATGGTTTTCATTAAGGAAGGAATCACCTTGGGTTTGCCAAGACCCCTAATCAAATCCAGATGCATTGAAGTTTTTAATTGAAGCAAGATGGACCTCCACGTTGTACACAACTGGCTAAATGTGACAACTTAACCCATCACTACAACAGCACATCCCATCGGACCAGAGAGAAAAACATCCCCTCAATGGGGGGAAACTGGGGGTTTGTTAATATGTCTCTGATTTCAGAGGGCTGTTATTGTTGAAAGGACTCCAGACTGTTATTTACTACCACATGAAACTCGTATCCTGCGTTACATTACTTGCATGGTGTTAGAGCTTTCTCTTTTCCTCTCTGGGTAATGTCATGGCCATTACAACTGTGTCTGGTTCTGGCTCGGCAGTGGAAGACTGAAGAACACATTGTGTGACTGTCTGTCCAGTATTCGCCAGCTCTCTGGGCAGGGGAACTTGCTTTCAGCTGAAAGAAAACAAGAGTCTGAATGAAAACGACAAGCTCAGAGCTGAGGATGTTTTTTTTAGCTTCGGCCAAAGCACCAGTTCCAGTTCTTGCTGCAACACCACCATAAAGATAATGTTTCATTCAGCTTTCAGGCTTTATATGACCAAGGCCGCCACTTTTTCTGTTTCCTTCACATATTGATGGCTTGGTCAAACCAAAATCCAGGGGACAGATAATCTACCTGCTTCCCTCTCTTCCCTTGCCCCCCTCTCCCAGGCCCCATGAGTGTTTGGGTTTCTTTTAAAAACAATATTAATATTTGGAAATGTGGCTTTTCCTGCTCCAGCTCTAAGCTTTTCTTTCTTAGCTCATTTCCTTCTCAAAGCTCCCTTGATGTGGGGGATGTTTAGCTGTTTTAGAGGAGTGTGAGACCTCAGTGAGTTATTACACAGACCCCTCAGTGTACACTCTATCTAAACTTTGAGACTAGAACAGGCAGTCACACAGACCTGGATCACAAAAAGTCAATGCTGACTGTAAAAACCTGACAAGAAAGTCAAGCCTTTTTATGCTGTGTGTTGCGTTTCTAGCATGCTAGGGACAGTTAGGATGTAGCCTGGATAGAGGTGTTACAAGCCAGAGTTTGCTAAATACGCGCAGATGAATGCAAGAAACATGTAATCACCCACAAATTGCTTCCCACCCAGGGAGATTTGCACCGGGTAAGTCAATGAATTGTCTAGCAGGCAGAAACCAAAGTCACCAAAGCCATGGCCACAGGCATGAGCAGTATCCTCATGGGATGGAGATAAGAGTGAGGAAGTCAGCGGGACACTGCATATGATAAGTAAAACCTCCATGTCAATGCATATTCACTATAATTACTGAGGAAGGCTGGTCTTGTTATCCACATCTTTTCTTGCCAACTTTTGATTCGTAGTAAATTTGACTTGACTAGGTCTCGTTTAGCTGGAGGTTACATAAACAAACGACAAAAGATGCCATTGTAAAAGACAAGTAAACTTTTATTACTCCAGTGAAAGTGCAGCGGTAAATATAATTCATTCCATGTCGGTAGTTGGTGGTTAGCAGTCAGTGTGTTTGCTGACAAAATTTGACTACGTCCCCGCTTGAATTTTGGACCACCATTCTATGAAATAAACTCATCTGTGGTCTTATCACATCCCCCATTGCAACTGGATTTGATTTTGAACTAGAATGTACCTACAATACACTGAAATGTTCATTTCTCTAAACCATTCTTTTTTCATTTGGCTGCTTGTTTTGGAACTTTATCTTGTTGGAATCTGCAGTGCTGCCCAAGCTCTAATGTTCAATGGACTGGCTAAAGTTTTCCTCCAGAATCATAATAAAGTAATCTTTTCCAAGAATCAACTGGTGTCCAAAAATGACAACCAAGGCCATCTTTGTGTTTCAAAGCAATTTCGGTACATCGTCAGTAATATCTCAAGTTAACAATTCAGCAGACAATGAACAAAGCTTCTTTCTACAGAAAGATCTTATTTCCCCTTGTTATACAAAGGCTTTTCTGGCTTTTTATTAAACTCACCATCTGTGCAAAGAGGAAAGGTTTTTGGTCATAATTTCTGTGGGGAAATAAGACAAATTAGTTTTTTTTCATTCACAAGAGGGGGTGTTTGTATCTGTGGTTAAGAATGGTTTTGAGTTTGAAATTATTGGTTTTCCTGGCAAGCTGGACGGCATTGTCAGAAAAGAAGAGATGTTAAGATTCGAGAGGAAAACATTGGATAGTTTGCAGTAAAAGAAACATGACCACTGGCAACAACAGAGCAAACAACAAGGCAATTACCTAAAACTTGTTTTCAGATGAAGTGGTCAAGAAATGTCTAGCAGAGAATAGTCTTTTTGGCATTGTGGCATTGCCTTACCAGACTCCATATTTTTTGCAAACTAAAGACAAAAGTCAAATATCACATTTGTTCGCCCAGTGTCATGCAATTATTCCAACGTTCATGACTGTGCTTAAGAGCAGGCCGTTCACATCATGTTAAACACTCAGTTGTCTCACTTGTACGGCTAATAAATGAGCTGATATTTTGGTGCTGTAGTTCAGATAAATGTGTAGTACAATTTTGAAATGCAATGTTACCTTATAGATGTCCCTCATGATAGTATTTACAGATAAAACTAACATGCTCCCATACCCCACCATTTGGTGATGGCTTATCCGCTGGTATCTGTAGCAAGTATAACATTGCGTTATCTTACTTAAAATCGCAATAAATTATTCAGGTCAAGCTGATACTAGAGTGCCCTCTTCTAGTTCACAAGGCAAACTGCAATCTGATGCATTCATCTTTGCTGCCCGAGGTTTTGAACAAGATTATAATTTAGAATCCAAAACTCATCCTGTGCTTTGACAAAACACTGGCAGCCTAATGTCCTGGGCACATCTGCATGAGCAAAATGTTCGCACAAAAACCACACCTTTACCTCCACATAAACCAGTCTATAAAGAAAGGATGTGTAGGTAAAATGCCATATAACGATAATAAAAAAAAAAATTCTTCAGTTTGAAAGTGATATCTTCATTTGACTTTGCATCTCAGTGTTGTCAGATGATATTAACTGTGACTTCTCATATGAGATTTTTAAAAAGAAACCAAACAATCAAGTTATATCCACGTCTGAGGCTAGTTTCCTTTCTTTTTCATAGTTTTAAACCGTTAACAAGACGACTCAGGTACCATGGGCTATTATAAATGGTAATCGGGGTAGATTTGTAAAGGCCTTGCAGTAAAGTTTGAAATGTAACAGAACTATGTGTATAGACAGCTTTTTAAATATGGTGCAACTGATGAATTGGTTAACTGATTCTTTTTTATGTTGTTTAGAGAAAAAAACAACGAATAGATGGTTTAAATGTTTGATCAACATGTCCAACGAATTCCATCTATATCACACCTACTGGTTACAATAAAAGACGATATCTTAGTCTAAAGACTTTATGGAGAATTTGTGATACCCTCTTTTTGAGTGCTCCACCATTCTCTTCTGGTCTCACCCTGTCTTCCCACCCAGAGAGCTCCATTGCAGCTGTGGGTGAGCAGGAGCAGAAGCGGTTGGAGAGATAGAAGGAAGGAAGAAAGCTCAGAGGAGTGGGGCCGATTATTAGTGAGTAGAAAAAAGAAAATAAGGGTTTCAGTATGTTCCACAACATTTCAAGTGGGACAGTCGAGTTAGAGAGGCTAATTTAGCCAGCCGCAAAGAGACTGTTTGCATTTGCTACATTTAAAGATTGTTATTCTAACCACCCGATCCCTCCAGCATATCCAAGCTCTCCTCATGCCCTTTTGAACATCACATCTCCTTTCCCACCACGCTTGTTAAACCCCAAAGAGGCCAGTTCATGTGGATAACATGAGATACATTTGTAAGAAAATAAACAAATTCGAGATCACTGGAAGCCATTTATGTGGGGTTAGGTTCCATGATGATTTCAATGGCTTGCATGTAGGTACTGAATTAGACTAAATAAGTTTTTCTTTTTTTAATCCTGCTTTGATTCTGTGCAAATGAGTCATTTAAAACGTGAATATGTGACAAGCTGGTTTCGCACACAGTCTCAAAGCTTTTGGGCAACTGGATGACAAGGGATGCTGTACTCCGCTGGATCCGTAATGTTTGTGTGGTGTAAAAAACATCCTTCTGGTTGTTCCTTAAGGGATTGGAGGGTGGGGTGATGACACAAACAGTGATGAGAGAAGAGGAAGCATACCACTATAGCCTCCCAACATCACCATCTCAGCTTCAGTGAAACACAACAGGACGTGGAAGGGGCTCCAATCTAAAATGGCACTGCTCATGAAACGGGGCGTGCTAAATAGACCAGAGTATTTTGAAACGCTTCAAATTTTATGGAATAATATGACTGAAACAGGGAGTGGCAGAGACGATTTATTGATTGTCGAGGTTCCTCATGAAGTGGAAGGTCCCAAAACAAATAAATCTTCATAAATATATCTGCATTTGTGTCGAGGTTGTGCATACAGAGATCTTTGATCTACAGCTGAAATAAAACACTACTGTGTATCTGAGTAAGCGATCAAACCACTTGACGACAAACAAATGCCAAAATGTTCCGCAAACCACAAAAATGCATTGTGATACATGTTTTTTTGAAGTGGGAAAAGCAGACAGAACAGATGAGCAAATTCCCGTGACATGAAACACTTTCTCAAATAAAGTGAATATGTCTCATTGGCCTGGATTTCTCCTGTGAAAGGGGGGGGGACTCTTGCTAACTCAGAACCGTTAAAACAAACAGGGAGGTCCCTGAGCACAGTGCTTTGGACAAAGGTTAAAGCAATATCCCCGAGCACTATTCATTTCGGAGAATCCATCCCGCTTGCTGACTTTGATCCTCTCTCAAACTATCTGCCCCTCTTTCTCTCCCTCTCACCAGATTACGGTAGGTGAAAAGGTTGCGTGTGTGAACGAGAGTCAGAGTGCAAAGAGAAGCAGCGTCCTTGAAAACATCAGCTCACCAACTACACCAGCAACTGATATAACTAGGTGTAAAGTGATGGCAAGTAAAGCCTGAAGCTGTATCTGCAATAGCAAGTGCAACTTAGACACAAACAATTCTTATTGCACCAAAATTCAAGAATATACTGTACACATATATACGTATATATACATATCATGTGTGTGCAAATTTATGTGTGTGAAATTCAGCAACTTAAGGCCCCAGAGGGAACCCTATCCTTCAGGCTGTTTACCTCCACAAGAGCTGTTTACTTGACCCCTGATGATTTAGATGCATAACCAAATAAAAACAGCCTGGGAAGTTCAAACAGCCAGTGACGCATAAAGGGTGTGGAAGAAGGGACAGTGTTGTGTTCGATGATGGCTCACAGCTGGACCTCCCCTCGTCACCTTCAGCATTAGGGATGAAGTAAGTAGAGCAGAGACTAACAGTGATTTTTCAGACACTTCAGACCTACTTAAGTTTTTTATAAATCTTCAGAACACATAATTCTAAATGCGCTGTGGAAGTCTGTGGGAGCCGGCCAAAAAAGTTAATTTCACTTAAACTCAGCGTTTATGGGACCAGACCATGATTCATAAATTTGAGAGGAGCCTTTGTAAACTAGTGCAAATTTCCGCTTATGTGTGTACATATAAGCCTGTTTACTACCTCTGAAGCATATTTTATCATATTTCAACACTGTTAGCACTTGGCCATTTGTACAATGTTGTTTATGTTTTGACAGGAGGAGCATTGTTGTGTAGCAACGGATCCATTTACATAATTTCTTGATGTTGTAAGCACTTACATAATGCCCCCATTCATTTGGTTTGAACTGTAGCTCCCTTCAAGGCCCCCGGACCTGACGAGACACACACCCATAAATCTGTGGACTCACACAGTTTGTCAAATGCGAGCATCTACATACAATGTGATGGGAAATGCTGTTTAGGGAAAATGGATGTGGGGAAGAGCAAAAGAAAAGAAAAAAAAACAGAATGTTGTGTCCACCGGATGTTGTGAATCAAATGGATACTGTAGACATGTGTTGGTGTACGTAGCTGAGAGAGCCTATGCCAAAACATAATTTTGTGGGGCCTGAAAAATCTGTAAGGGCACAGTTTAGATCATGTTCTCTGTCATGCCTTTTTCAAATTAGTCTTCACTGGACAGGTCATTTGTACATTTAACCAAACACCTACACATACAGAGACTAAGCATTATTGACCTACATTTAATCAATTTAAGCAATAATGGGGATAAACTACAATCTCCACATCTGATAATGATCTTCTATGTGAAGATGTTAATTTCGGAAGTGTGTGGATGGTCTGAATTTTAACCATTTGCAAGCTTTTTTTTTCATGTGAGGAAGGGTTTTGGATCCTAACCATGACCCTTCAATTCACCATGTGTCTGGCTTTACTGCGCTTGATGGTGCCATCTCCCAAGATTTTTATGACCAAAAAAAGAACTTGTTGAATGCAGTAGTGATACAAAAGGTGGCCGAGTCTTTTTACTGAAGAGAAACCTTCCCATTTGTTTCTTATTCAATATTAATTCATAATTCATCTGGTATTTCAATATGTACCTCCACAAGCACCAATACATCTCTGAAAGTTTTGCAAAACAGTTGATGAAGAAATTGTGTAAATAATAAATTAAGAATGTAATTGAATTAAGAAATATCAGAAAACAGAAGTAAGGCAACATTAAATTCACCATTGCTGAAATTCGATTCTTAATTTGATCTTTTAAAACAGCTGCTTTTGTTACTGTTCACAACTCTGAAAACTGACCATTCAAACATATCAGTTTAGCCATAGACCAGGTATTGCTTTGCAATATTACACTTATTAGCTGTATAATTTCAATAATGTTGGAAAGGTCATCTCAGGACTGAGGTGGCCATGATGAAAACGAAGAGTATCTTTGTCTATCTATTTAGATTAACTGTCAGGAGGCGTTATAGGGGAATGTCTCAGAAGGTAAAGCGCGACACTGCAAGATGAAGTGATGTAAACAGAGCTCATCATGACCCCAAACCATCATTAATCCTCCCCTGTGTTGTGGTGGGGGTCCGTCCCTAACACTAACCTTAACCCGAAACCCTAACACAAACATGACAGCTGGATCCAACCGTCTTAAAGTCTATGTATCTTAACAAAAACTACTGAAAACATTATGCACGGAAGAATCATGAAAAAGAAAATGATAAAAGGAAAGGATGGGATAAAATTAGTCGAGGGCCAAAAATACATACTTACATTTGATACATTTGCCCGGCCAAAGTAGCTGTGCTTCTCTTTGATAGTGACACACCAACAGGAACAAAGCACCATCAAAAATGATCAGCCAACCGTAGCAGGTGTCTAAATTTGGACATGTGTGCAGTGGACACAGTGAGAAGTGTCTTCACAGACAAAGCTGGCAAAGGAACACCATTAAGATGAATCCTCATTATCCTGCAATGGACTTCAGAAAAACACTCACGTAGTAGGTGATAATAAATACGTGTAAAGGGGTAAATGATAAGTAAAAGCCAGAGTTCACTGGTCTCCGATGTGGTGGAAGAAACACAAGGAGCTCAGAAGTGTGTTGAGCTCTGTTCCTGTGACCTGACAGCTGAGTCGTGTGTAAAAATCTGTCTGACATCACTCTCTGAGGCGTTACCATTTCCCAATTTGAGTTCTGTTTTATTCGGAGTATGCGAAACCTTCACACTCTATTTTAATCTCGCACACTCTTTTAACATAACGTGCAATCACACAAACACCAGCTCACACATACTCACATATGGTGCTGAGAGTGTTCTCAGACAAGGCGAGGAAGGGATATTCCTGGTGTGGTTGAAGGGTGGAGAGGGAAAATGTGGACCAAAACAGGTTTAAAGTTGGAATGGTGTTGCCATATGAAAATGACCTCACTTCTAAATCAAGGGAAACCCTGATGGAGACTTTGGAGCTCAACATAGTGAAATGGGCAACCAAATGTTTCTGTCATGTACGATAATAATCTCATAATACAGAGTAATATGATTTTAGAAAGACTTGGTACAGAGGAATGATGTCAACCCATGACTCCATGGGCTTTTTCCCCTTTTGGTGCCATTGAGTCCAGTATTCAAATAACATTGGTGAATCTAAGCAAAAATTATTTAATTGCAAGATGCATATCAAATTGGTATCTCATGCTCACAGCAATCATTATTACACAAACTAAACATTGAAGGGGCATCTATAATTTTCAGTCATGGAATAAATCCAAGAGTAATCAAACAGATTACTTGGCTCTACATTGTCTTTGCTTTGCCAGCAGTGCGGCTTTTGTACTGGTAAATATTTGCTGTGAGTTGAGTAGAATGGCACTGGCACATCAGAGCAACATTTTGTGTTTCCCAAACATTAGGCAAGTGACGTCAGGGGGTCCTAATGATGTTTAACAAGCCCATCCAGTACAGAGTCGCCCCACAAGCAGCCCTGATTTAGCCTCTGTCCCCTGTTTAAATCCTCTGAAGCACAATAGAATCCAACACCCTCTTAATTTGGGTATTCACAGTGTTATTTTAAGATAACAAATACGCATGAATAAAATTGATAGAATCTCAAATGTGTGTTTAAAATATATATGCATACACAAAATCTAACTTTTATTACTTGATTTCTACATATACATATAGTCTCACCTTCACCAGGTTGGACCATGTAGGTCAGACTAATGTAAACTCACTGAAAGATGCTCCAGCTGTTTTGATGTGGAGAAACCATGTTTGTTCATTGGAAAAGAGGAAAAACAACAGACTGGAAAACCCATAACTACACCACTTCAAAAGCGAGGAAAAGAGAAAGTAGACTCATCTTCGGGGAAAAAAACAGTGTGGAGTCAAATAAAGGGAAGAGGACGATGGAAAAGTGACAGTAAAAGTCATAATTTGTGACTGATTAGCAACCGTTTCCAATTAGAAAAGCAGAGGGCAGGAAAACCAAAGGGAGGGAGCGACGGGGTCGGTGGGGTTCATTTCCATCCGGCAATCCTCAGAAATACACACGCGCACGTACACGCCGCACAAACAAGAACTCAGATAGAGCAGAGTTTTCCAGCGGGAGCTCAATTTGTGTTTGGGCTCACTTACACTATTATATTGGTCCAGTATGATCTCAGCTCAGACTGAGGCTACATGTCTGTCTGCCTGTTTGTAGGTGGGATTCTTCTGTGTGTGCGTGCGCATACTGTATGTTTGCACGGTTATGTGTGACTGAACGTGCTTGCATTTCACGTGCTGCATGTCTAGGTTATGAAAATGAACGTGTTCGGCGGTGGGTTTTCATACGTGTGAGTTTGTTTGTGTATTTGTATGTGGAGCATAGGGTTGCCAGTGTGTCCCACCGGAGAGCAGAGGTCATGCTAAGGTTGAGATGAAGTCAGAATGTAATTATGCCTCAATGAACCAAAGGGGAAGTAATAAAGACCAGCTGCATATTGTGTGTCTCTTAAAGTTCCACTTAAAGCAAACTGCACATTTTCTTTACCCTCCCTGTACTTAGGAGGGGAGTATGCATGTATGGAAGAAAAAGTGAAACATTCGCAGCACATGAGCAGACACTACCTAAAAATGTACAGTCTTAGCAGCAAATAAGGAGATAGTAAAAAATGGGAGAAACTATTTAATCTTGCATTCTAACGGGGTGGAGTTGCCTAGGTGACTTGGAGCACAGCCAGGGATGAAGATGGTCACTGAGTGCATATATGGGGGGAAAGGGCTGGAAAGGGAGGGCGACACACCAGGTGGTTTCACTCGGGCGATCCAGTCATGACTGCCTGTGTCAGAAAAAGAAGGAAAGGAAAGAAAAAACACCAACTGCTCAGTCAAAAACAAAGAAGAAAAAAAAAAGGGAGAACTTTATCTCCCCCCAAAACGAGCCTCCTTCTTTTCTCTTTCCCTCCTGTGATTTCTCTCTCTCTCTTCTCTCATTGCTTCCCTCCTTTCTCATTCCTCTGCATTCGTTTTTCTTTTTTTTTTCAAACACATCATCCTCTCCCCATCTGTCTCACTCTGACATGTTTTCCAGTGCCTGCCATCCATAGATACCGTATCCACCAACAGTAGCCGGCCTGTGCCTAGCGGCAAGCCCCCAGGGAAGGTGGAGAACTGAGGTGAACCCTGATGGGTACAGAGTGATACCAGTGATATGGCTGGAAGTATGGCCATAAGCCTTGCTTCCTGATAAACATAGAGGCTCTTTCTAGTAATGCAAGACGTGAGAAAAACATGTCTATATCCAGAACAACAATAGACTGAAAACTAACTAAAAAACTAAACTAACAGACAGCAGAGGGTTGTAAAACAATAATAAATTAGCTCACACAGATATGTTATACCAAATGTAAGTTGTTAATGAAAGACAAAGATTGATAATATGGTACCAATTTTTGTATTTGTTTAATCATGGCTGTTTTGCTTTAAATATTTATTGTGCATAGCTTGTCTTTGCCTTTGGAACAAGCTCAAGATTGCAGATAGCTGTTTATTTTGATTAAAATCCAACTAAATATAAATTGGAGTTTGCACTGTTTCAACAATTTCCATTCTAATAGATTGGTCTTTGTTTTTAAATTTTGATTGACTTTAATAAACGCCATAATGTGATTTTTAATGAAATTTTTAATCAACATCACTTACAACATTAAGAAACTATAAAGACACAAATAATGGCTTTTAAATTCACAAGTCAATATACATGCTTACATTGTTGTTTAAATTGTACTTGTATTGCATAGCTTATGGGGTCCCATGAAAGTATTTATGAGTTATTGGGTACTTATATGAGGGAGGGCAAGAGGTACAGCTTGGCTCCAACAGCTCAGCTGGCTCGCAGGGGGGAAAAATGCCTGGATTCTTTAAGCTTCCTGGGAAAAACAAGCAGGACTTTATCAGGGAAAGTAGAAGTCACTGGGCCCTGATGTGAAACTGGAGGCTCCTGTCAGAAGGCGGCAACATTAACAGATACTCACCAGTCACAAGTCATCCCTGAAACATGTGGTTCCTGTAAAAACAACCCCCCCCCCCCATCCTCAGTCACACTGTCCGTTGAAAAGGGAGAGGGAGATGTTTTTTTTCCTGATGGTGTTCCCCTTGGGTATGATGCATGCGTGACTGTGAGACAGGGACTGCTCATTAACCTAAAGTCAGGCTTTAGTCGTACTGTTTGTCAGACAGGGTTTTGGAGCCAGTCTAGTCAAACCAGGCAATAAAGTCAAAAAGTCTTAATGTTTTTACTTTTACAGGCATCTTCATTCTGTTCTTGAACATTTATGGTAACACGGGGATGGATGGGAAGGTAGAGGGAGATGGTGCTCTTTGCTAACGCACCCACCAGGATGATCACTCAATAAAAAATTTGATCTCTGTATTTTAGCTGATGCTCTAATAAAGCAGGGATTTAAAGAGGATGACATAACTTCAGCTTTTCCTCGAAAGTACTGCAAGCAACAGATCCCCATGTATTTCCATTAAAGGGAATGCTAGCCAAACATCCCAAAATATTATTAGAAAATCCAAAAATGCCGCACAATCTGTTTTGCTTTAACCAAATATCCTGTATTTCTGATATTTCAGATACAATTTCTTTTGACCGAATCAAAATCAAATCTGAACTCACTAACACTTAGGCATACTGAAAAGGTTGACTTCATTAAGGAGGTGAAATTTCAGTTTGTACTTGAGGACAGGGTGTGACTTTGTAAACATGAAAACACACCATTCTGGGGAAATCTGACCAGGTTTCAGCAAGTAAGCGGATACCATGAGCATAGCAGTAGCAACATGAGCTCACAAATGTTTTTTGCCGGTGATTTTCTTTTACAACACTGGTGCAAACAGGATACAGAGCTGCGGTGTCAGAAAGTCACAAAAATAAACTTTTTTTGTTGTCTTGGCATTGGTGTTTCATTACACAGCTTTCAATCCAAACCTTGAACTGGTAAACACACCCTGTTGTAAAACTCAACACCTTTCCTCACAATAGATCTATAGATAATAGGTGTATCTAATACCAGACTGAAAAGAGTTTCTAAAAATGCGTTGGGCTAAAAATGGGTTGATAAAAACATCCTTTCTAAAATCTAAGCGCTGCTGACACTGCAGCTGACAAAGTATATCGCAAATAACAGGCAGGCTTGTGTAAGGTTTGGCATCCTGGAGATCAAGCCCAGGGAAGAGGAGGCGGGAGCGGACGTAGCTGAGTTCAAGGTGGGCCCCTGACCCCTGGACCACCCTGTACCAGAGAGATGTCTGCAACGAGGAAATCCTTTTTTAAGCCCTTCCAGACTGGCAGCAGCCAAAAAAGCACTTGCTTTCTCATTAATTACAACAAAAGCAAAGTGTTTGTTTTACTGAGGTGCCAGAGCAAAGGCAAAAACGCATAAAAGCAAAGAAGCTCGTTCTGTTCGCCTGTCAGCCATGTGGCGTGTAACATGATCAAGCATGATCTTGTATAGGTTAACCAGAAACATACCAGATAGCATTTGCTTTGCACTAAATCATAAGAGGCGCTTACCAAACTTTAAAAGAAGCCCAATGCAAGAAAGATGGAGAATCTCTAGAAAATGAATACAGTTGTCACAAACTAGATCAACTGGATGAGCAGAAAAAACTCAGGCATTCATACTAATCCCCTATGAACTTTTACCCAGATGCTGGGATGCAACATGAAGCAGACACAAGACTAACTACACTATTTCTTTGCTCTATTTCACCAACAAACACCCTCTCCTACACAAATAAACAAAATAATTCCCCAAATTTAGAATCCCATGTTAATGAGACTTTAATCAAGATTGCCTTGTGTGTTTTTCTCTGTATGTGTGTGTGTGTGTGTGTGTGTGTCTGTGTAAAGCATGGAGCCATTAAGAAACTCAGGGTTTCTTAACAGATGAGGCATGTGCCAACATGCTTTCATCAAGCTGTCAATATAATGCAACCTTGTAGCTGAAATGTGTTTTACTAAATAAGTTTTAAAACATGTCCACCATGTTACTTGTTGGTATTTTCCTCAGTGGTGTCCCGTACTACAGTCAAGCCTAGAGCAGTAAACAGAGTGACCAAGGTCTACAACCGACCACTGAAACCAACTCCACCGTAAAACCCGAATTGTGTACGCATGTTTTCGTGCATGCATACGTGCATGTACCCCCCAACATTTTTTAACCTCTTAAACACTGATCCATGTGAGGTCATTAAACCACCACCTTTCTGCTTTGTGTCTCAATGCCAATTTCCCAAACACACCAGATTCTCTCTGCCAGGGCTTCCCACAACTCACACAAACATACTCTGTCTTATGTAGACCGAGAGAGACCCTCACACGCACGGACATGGAACCAAAACACAACCTGGCTTCCACAGTGCAGTCAGCCTGAAAAAGCCCAGATGTCAGTCTATACATTGCGGTTAATCTGATTGTGTGGTGCCCACACAGGGTGAGTAGTTATTTCAGCTGACTTTAACTGGTTGCTGTAATCATTTCTGCCTCTCTAGACCACAGCTAATTAACAATGTTGATCAGAATTAAATGATATATTTGATATATTTGATACATGAAAAGTTACAAATATGTGGAATTTCTACCCTCTCAACTCATCGATTTGTCCTCATCAAACAACTAAACAATGTGACCAATTCAATGTATCACTGTGTTCATGCGTGAGGTATTCGTTGTATTTTCTGTTGAGTATATTGATAATATACTCAAAGAGCTGTTGGATGTCACAGACCCAAATAGGAGGGCTTTGAAGAATGGGGAGTATGTTGATATAAAAAGAAAAGGGAAATTCATGAGTGAAACAGGAGCTGCAAACTTCATTTCTGTGGAATTTTGACCAAAGCATGTCAAAGATATTTTGTCAAGAACACAGGAAATTCTGTGATGCTGTGAAAAAAGGGGGAAATAAATCTCCTTCAAAGCCCAAGACCCTTGCCTGAATCCCTCGTGTGATCTCCTGTGCTTTTTTACTAGGCTTAGTTGCACATCTGCCTGTGTAAGGTGCTGACAGGAGAGGAGTTGTTACTTTAACTTATAATACGCAGTGTGAAAACTATGCATTGACTGTAAATCTTGAGTGACAGGAGGACACGTTTCAGTCTTACAAAACTGCAGCCACAGCAGCACATTCTCGCTGCACTGCTGAGCCTTTTAGAATACTTAAGCTCTGTAATTTGGCTCATTTCAACAGATGCAGAATGAACCATGCTCACTTTTCACCGCACTATTGAATTTGCACGAGATTAGGGTTTGTTTACGGCTAATATCTTGAAGATCGGGTTTCAGGCAGAGAGACGGTTTTCCATTTCCAGAGGAGTTCTCACATTGTGCTCAGGTTCACCTGCGTATAGAACTGAAGCCAAAAGCCGCTGACAGTTGATGAGCGTCTTAAAGATCAGCTGTTAGGATGTTGTGAGGAATTTTTTGGTGAGGTTTCCTTTCCTGGAGGAGCATTTATTCTAACTTCGCCAATAAACAAGACTGACTACCTGAAACTCAGCTCTATTGTTTGCTTAGCTTTGCTTTTTATGGAATAGTCTGCCATCTTAACATTACTGTTGTTTTTAGTCTTCATTTTCTATTTTGGAATGAAAGGCTTTGGCTCAGTCATGACTTAAAATGGAGCTCAACTAAAAAAACAGACACTATTTGGATCATTTGATGTAATGACAAAGGACATTAATTATAGAGAATGACAGAGTCTCACTGAATATTTGGTGGAAAGAATAACTCTATGACTTGAATTACATAATCATATGCCTTTAGGGCAACCAATTATGGGTAGAAAACCACTCATTTCTACATTTGTCTACACATTGATACGCATAAAAAATGGTTTGCTCAAGCATCCAGTTTACCAGCGAGGCTTCCCAGGTCCAGTCCAGCTGGCCAGCCACCTTCCTCTGGAGACACCAGCTTGGAGACAGATCATACTTGTTGGGCTGCATCCATGACAAATCAGCAAAACCGGTCTGGCAGGCTCGCCCGGCCGCACACCTGCTAAAACCAGCTCGAGCTGATCTGTGCAAATTTTTTGTCAGCGCCGTTTGAGTGTCGTATGAAGTCACGTCGTTTCCGCGCCAGATACGGAACCCCGCAGACACATCTGCAGACATTGTGTTTTTGGATGAAGTGTTTTCCGTGGCACATGAGAGGCTCTCATATCGATACATTAATACGCTAAACGCAGTGCAAATCACACATATCTCTGCGTTAAAAACTCCCACAGGGTTTACATCTGGATTTATTCCCACGTACTTCTGCAAATGATATTTGCCACGGTGCAGGTTCCATAAAACTGTGGCAGAAGGAACAAAACTCCTGCTGGAGTGTAACGCCGGTACGTGCAGTGTGAGTTTTGGCATGATTGTTTGGACCAGAGACATGGAGGGGGGTCTGTTTACTCTTTTTTTAAAATCTTCCATGGGTGTACATTCTTCAGAAATATGAGATTAGTGAACTGTCACCTGCCAGCAAACATTTATCCTCAGAAGAGTCACTGGAAACAGAGGGAAACGGTTTGAGCGTTTTTTTTGTGCGCTTAAGGTTATAGTATCCAGTAACAAGGTAACACAGCCCCCTCTCATTCACTATTGTGTAGTAGAAGTTGGCCGCATTGCCATGAATAAGACAATCTGCTCTGAATAAACAGAGATGAGATCACTTTCAGATGAGGCTGTGGGAAGGCTGTTCTCTTTTACAAAATTTAACTATCGAGATGTGAGCCCGCAGTCCCTAATGTTGCTCAACATTCACACCTTGTTCTCAGCATAGAGTTATTTTGTCCCCTGAGATTACTTCATTGATATAACTCAGACCAGATAACATCATGTGCATAAAGAATTATCAGCGCTGCACAGCATGTTCCTGTTTTAAGTAGTAATGACACCATTCAGTTTTGATCTTTGATGGAGAAAATGAACTGGCCAATTCCTCCGTCTCAACTACATACCTGTGCTGTGAAACAGAATGGAAATCATGTTGTTTTCATATGTTGCTGTTTTAGAGCGTAGGTATGTATTCCTCACCTGGAGTGAATTTATTAGACCCCTCCATAGATGAGGTCATCATTTTTCTGGCAAGGGATATGCCTGGTATTTTGGTAACTCAAACACACACACTAACACACACACACACACAAACATCTGAACTTCTGTATTTCCAAAGACTGATATATTTCCTAAACCTTAACATGAAAAAATGCCAACCCTTGCTCTGACCCTAAAACTAAGCTTCACAGTTTTTTTTTTGTCAAGCTGTTAAAGTGGTCCTCATTTTCAGCAAATATTTATAGGTCCAATCAGTCCTCACGAGAATTGACAAACAAGCACACACGCGGCATGACTCACACGAGCCAAATGTGTTTGCAGTGAGCCCTCATCCGGACGCTCCAGACATGAGATAACAAGGATCCAATGATGACTGTCTGTCTTACCAAAGCAAAACGACCCCTTGGGCTGAGCTCTTTTACAGCACGCACACACCACTGACACAAAAACAGATGTACACAAACAACTTCCAGCCAGCTCCATGGCATGGTCCATCTAATCCCAAAACAGTTACATGAGGTGGTGTGCGGGCGATCCATTGCATGTGGTGCACAGGAAATTTACACGCACCATCCAATCATTTACTTAGCTGTTTATCCGTTATTAATCAGGGTGCTGCATCCTGTCGCCTGTCAGACCAACAAGTCATATATCCATAGGCTAACAGTCCATTTCATGTCTGACAGAAAGGATTTCTATATGTATAACTTGAGGAAATTGGAAGGGCATAAGAAAGTAGACACCGTAATTGCATGTATGCTGTACTTGACTTTTACTTGAGCATTGTAATAGTTTGTGTTTCCAACCTGAATTTTGACTTGTGTGATCTCAGAAAGACTTTGGATTTAATATGAGGTGGATCTTGATGCCTCAAATGCCTCAAGTGCACAGATACAATGAGCCCCATTGACCGCAATGTTGTGGAACGAATATGTACACACAAGAACATATGTTCCTACATATGACACTTACAATATGCAAGTATCCTTTTACAGATGCATTTATGTTATTTTACCCCTTTGCCATTTTCCTCCTTGGCCAAATGCAACACAGTTTGGAAACTCCACATGGACCGGTTCCCATCATTGCCATAGCTGCCATTTTCATAGCGTTAGATTTTTCCAGAGTGGAGAACTTTTATTTGTTTTTACTGCTACTGTCACCCAGTCAGCTGCCCTGCAACCTGATTCATGCTGCTGAACCTGACAGAGCTCCTTTGTGTCTTAAAACGTGAACACACACACACGCACTGTTCACAGCACACCTTCACACATATACCCTCACGCATACACCAACACACACACACAAATTCACACATCTTCCAGCACTTATGACTACGAGCAATGTCATACGTGAATGAAAGATAGTAAACACATCTTCTCAAGCGCACACTCCTGACTGTGAATTAGCAAGCTAATTCCTTTACATCAGACTTTCCCCCAGCCTGCCTTGTTGGGAAATAATAATATAATAATAAGTGGGCTTTAACAGGCACAAAAGGAAACTGAGAGAAAGAAGGAGTGAGAAGAGAGCAGCCACCATGTCCACTCACACAAAGAGTGGGTTTGAATGCCAGTAGTGCAGATGGAAGGAGCGAGTGAGTGCGCAATAACAACGCTGATGACTGATATTTCTTTAACACTGGAGCCTATTCCTCCACATGGAAAAGGCTGAATAGGAGGCGTTTTGGTGAGAGGCAGGGGAGAGAAAAAAATACTGTATTCACCTGATGCCAGACCATAACATTATGACCCAATCTTTGTTCTATTTACTGGTGGGGAACACTCAGTGGCGCGGGAAGCTGCTATAACATTGTTTTTCCCTCCTGTTAAAAAGTCTGTGTTCTAGTAAAACTTTGGGGGGTTCAAACCCACAGCTCCCCTCAATCTGCCTCCAGTGGAAAGCTGAGTCACCTGAACCCTCCTCTGCCCCGTAAGTCTCTCCGTCTATTTCATCATTTTTCTTTCCGTCTTCTTTGTTTCCATGTCTTCTCTTCTGCCTCTGAATCTAAACACAGATAGAAAATCACAACTCTTACGGTCAACAGATGTATATATAGTGGACATATACAATGAAGTAAAAAGCCAAGCTCTATTGGGATTTTCTCGTTTTTATGGACTTAAATAAGACAGCTTGAACACTTGGGGAACTGACAGTGAGGTCAAACAAATATGATACAGTCCTTTTTTGTGAGTCATTTAGTGGGTCATGGGCTGCCTTCTCAAGATGTCATCAACGCAACAGAGGGATCTTTCACGCACACGCACACACACACATGGGCACAAACAAATATTATGTTACAGGAACAACAACTGAGAACAGAAGGGGAAGCAAGAAAGAAAAAAAAAAACTGGCCAAGATCATAACAAGGCCAAGGCAAGATGGATCTGTTGTTGTCTGGGTGAGGACATCACAGAGCAAAATTTTTTAATTACAAATAGATTAGACCACTCTGATGTTGTTGTGTGGTCTCTGTGTAAATTCCCCAGCGTTTTGTTTTGAGACTTGTGAGGATTCCTTCCTCTTTTGTTTGTCTTCAGGACACCCAGGAATCTCTTTCACATTGCACAGGGAAGACAGGAAAGTGGGGAGGAGGGTCATGTGGGCCCTGCGTGCACATGTGTTCTAAACCGTTGCACGAGGATGCTTTCCCGGACGAGCTGTGCGCATGTGGCCCCGGCAGAAGCCCCAGTCACTTCTTTAGAGACTCGCTGGAACAGCCCACTAACAGGGCATCTGCCCTCCTCTGGTCTGCCGCTGACTCGGGAGGCTTGTGCGCTGATGTTGTTATTGTTGTTTTTCGTGCTGAGAACAGGAGTCCCGGCCAAAACACACTCCCGTTACAATAACAAGACCTGGAGGGCCTCCACGCCGCTCCACACTGGGCTTTATTGGTACAAGGGAACACCAACAAGGTCTGCGGACAATCAACATCCAATTTGCTAAGGGGCTGAATGGGACATCAGCCAGAGAGTGTTCTCTTTCTTTGTCTTCCCTCGGGCACTGAGTCTCTGTGATTGTTAGACCACTATCTCTGCTCACTTACTCTTGTGTGTCATTGACTTCCACAAAAGACCATTTGGAAATGTTTAAGAATATCTAGAATGCACAACCTCTGAACCCACTCAAGAGTCTGAATTTGGAGGAAGTGAGCAAAAGAGACATATAAAACACATACCACATGTGCATTATTACAAAGGTACTACATGAACTGTACCAAGTAGGCCCACGTCATGACAGCGTCTTCAGGATAAAGACTCCAGGCTTTGGGATGGGGAAAAAGGGACATCTTTATCGTGGTGTGGCAACACTTTTTCTTGTCACAGCACTCACTGGTGTTGAAGGACAGAGGAGACCTGGGGTTTTGAGACTGAAATGTTTTCCCATTCTTGTGGCTTAACATAACATTTCAGGCGTTCAACAGTTTGTGGCCTCCTCAGTTGTACTTTGTTCACATTATAAAATACAGCCATGGCACTCCTTTGCTGAAATGAACTAGCCCTTACCTGATTAAGACATTGTTGGGATGGGAGCAGGCGAAGCATCAAAAGCTGATAACAAATAGATTCTGTTGTTATGCACAACTGTGCACTAATGTGCTGAAAGGAAATTAATAAGTATTCTAATACGTATATTGGCCAAGGCCTCCGATTTTCCATGTTATGTAAATATATAACCATTAGGAGAAATGGTAATATGTTCGACAAAGCAGTTACTGAGACAGTGGGTGGGAACTGGAATGGCGGTGGAACCCCTTAAGACCTTACAATGCCCCAACATATTGGGGAAAGTCCAGTTATTCCATCAACACTATTTATATAATTCCATGGAGAAAAAATGGCCCATAGCAGTTGGCTTTTCCATTTGCGCCACACAGTAGAAACGCTGTTACAATAATTGTCCTTTTACACAAGCAAAGTTCATACGCAGTGGAGTCTTTACTGTAAGAAAATAAAGACGGCTAGCGAGGGGCAGTGAGGGGAGGGAAAGAGCGACTGCTGATTGGGAAGGAGAGCGGGGTTCCATAGACATTACCTCCAACACAAACATATTCAGTGTTGATTTTTGTCATTTTCTTGGCCCTGTGAGGTACAGTAGCTGGTAGAGCTGCTAGCTCTCAGATCGTTTGTATGGCTAATATGTTCTTAGAAGTAGCTGCCTTGCCACCGTGCATGCCCCCTCCATCCCCCTGTGGAGACTTGCCAGCTGTCATGGCAGCTCTTTTCCCCATTCAATTGTCTGCCTTAAATTGTCTCCTCCAAGTTAGTTTTAAGAAAACACACACAAAAAAAACACTGAAAAACAATCAAACTGGATCCATTTGTGCCTCTTGCTTCACCTACTTCCCAGCTGGCATCCATTGTTTGCAATTACCTCCAAAGCATGTGTGTGACAGCATGCGCGCTTGTATACGTGCAAACTTGCTTGTTCATTTTTGCAGGCATACATATGCGAATCAGGCTGCAAACATACCCGCAAATTGAAATGTAAACTTATCTTTTGCCCATTTCATGATCAGCAGAAGTCAGGCAGCCTGGGAAAACTATGAAAGGAGCAAAGTCTGGGCAGGTCCAATTATTATGAACAATCCATCAATATGCAGGCTAAGTCTTGGAGCAGGCTCAGCAGAAAAACATGGCAAAAAAGTGAAAGTAGAAAAAAATGTGGTTCATACTAGAAGAGAGAGAAAAATCTGTCTTTACAATCCCCCTGTTTCGGCTTGCCAACTTTCTGCTGGCTGTTGGTAGTGCGGAAATGAGAGCGTGCTAGATTCTCCCCTCCCGAGAATAACACATACCCCTCAAAGCTCAAATCAAACACACAATCCACGTCACAGGAAACCATGAAGCGTAAAACCTCCCAATGGGAGCTCCATTTGAATGCTGCGGGTATGCGCTGCCTTGCGTGCCCCCTTCGCCTCCCACTCCCTCCCCTCCTGCTCACTCAGAGCTTCAACCACAACCTAACCCGAACCACACCACCTCTCAGACGACAAGACTCCCTTTCTCTCACTATCAATCCCCTCCTTCCATTTCTCATTTGTGGCTCCTCTTTTCCTCAGATAGATAGATAGATAGATAGATAGATAGATAGATAGATAGATAGA
>JABUIW010000069.1:1052217-1070765 GCA_013363375.1 Menidia beryllina | reverse complement strand
AGATAGATAGATAGATAGATAGATAGATAGATAGATAGATAGATAGATAGAGCCCCAGGCCCCATCACCCTCCCCATCTCATCTCAACCACATGCTCTCATACACCATCCTGCTCTGCTTGTCTCTGTTCCCCTCTCCCCTTTTTCCTCCTCTTTGCCTTGCAACTGAAACAGTGAGGTCAGGAGGGCATATGGAAGGCAATCACAGTAGTTTGTTTTGGCTCCCTCGCCCCCGCACCGAGTTCTCGGCTGTGCAGAAGCAATGCCGCCACCTTGCCTGCTCGCTGCCTGGGAAACAAACACATCCTCAATCACCCGGAGGCCCTGCATCCGCCAAGGCCACACTGGTTGAGCCCCAGTCTGACAAGCTCAGGCCAGAAAGTTGGACTCTATCTGATGAATTCAGGCCATACAAGTCAAGCTCTGTCTACTGAACCCAGGCCACATTAGTGGCAGCCAGACAGTCAAATCCAGGTCGCACTAGTTGATTACCCTTTGTTGGATGGTGCCAAGCAAGAACATACTCCTCAAGCTCACTGTGTACTCAACCCAAACTATTCTAATTAGCCCTGATGGTCAAACCAAGGCCAGGGAAGTCACAAACTGTTGATTAGATCTGGGCCAAAAAACCCAGTTGTATGAATCCGGGCCAAAAAAAGTCAACCTTTCTCTGATTGAAAACCAGCCAGAAAAGAAAGATGTATCTTTTGCTGGCTGAGACATCCTGTCATCATGTTGGTTAAGTGATGGCTTAGAGTGTCATTCTGTGACTGAGGCGCAGAGCAGAGCAGCTGAGAGTGGGAAGTGACACACAAGTATAGATGTATTAAGCGTAAGCCAACAGCTATTTAAACAATAGACGAATCTGACAATATGGTTTACACTACCGAATCCCTTTCATTTCCAAAACCAAGACCAATGTGTTCCATTTGTCATCTCTACATCAATTCGTCTCTTCTCCATTTTCCAAAACACCGTGAATGCATGCTTGGGGTTTTTTGTCGTTTTAAGTTGTGCCTCTTTTCTCTCCCATACATTGCTCAAGACCTCTATGAAGGAATTGGCTACAGGAAAAATAATGTCCAAGGGTGTTTTATTAGTGGTGTCTAAACTGAACGGATACTAAACTCCAGGCAGCATTTCAGCAGTTTCCTCACCACTGTCTATTTGACAATAAGAACTAAGGCGGAGTCTTATATCTGTGTTACACTGCAAACCACAACATTCTCAGCCCTTCAGCAGTCTCTCTTTCGGCATTTCTCATTCCAAGTGTTGTGCTTGCTCTCCACACACACGCACACCCCATTTTACTTTGGCTCTTTATCATAATCAATCTAAAGATTCTGCTCCTGGGGTGATGTAAAGAAATTAGTGAGTCCAGTATTATTGTGCATGATGAGAAGAGGCTTCGGTTAAAGCACACAAGATCTCGTTGCTTCGAGGAAAAGGATTTACCTAATCTCCAAGACTCATTGTTCCCATGTTTTTCCTCCTCTGAACTGGGTTTCAAGTCTGGATGACCTGCAGGCAGGTGCAGCAGAGTGATCTCCGCTCCGCCCACTGTGCAGTCAGGCGGCAGCTGGACCGCCAGGCAGGTACCGCTAAGTACTGAGACCAGCCGGGACTTCCAGGAAGTTCAACATCAGGGATCAGTCTGTGTTATTGACTTGGCAAAGCCTCCAGCCAGTATGATTCCCCTAGCTACGGGTTCACTGACAAGTGCACTTACGTGTATGTGTGTAGACCAGGGCTAAGCACTTTGAAGTCCAGATGGGTGGCCAGGCCCCAGTTGATTTCTTTTGAGCTCATTCCCTTTCTCCCGCTCTGACATGCACACATACCATATGCATCAAACCAGCTGCTGTCTATTTCTTAGCTCTTTCCCGTGTATTTATCACTGTTATCAAGATGTTTAAAATGAGAATTTGTGTTGAACAGCTGGAATGAAAAGGGGCCACCCACTCAGTTAAGCTGCATTATGCTGTCAGCACATAAGTTGAAATGTAGTATCAAGATATATTCTTGCTTTTCACACAAAAAAACGTCAGATGAAAAAAAAAAGATCATAACAAACGTCCAGTCATTACAAACACATCTTTAAGAGCCAACTGGTAGACAAACAATATTATTCCTAATAATCGTTCCAAATCAGCGAACTTTTGTGTAATCAAAAGCAGTTTTATTGCAGCCACACTCATGGTTACCTTCCGTGCTGATGTGTCTGGCTTCATTTTTCATCCACCAGCTTCAAAATAGTGGGTAGGTGGCTGATGCGATTATGTCAAAATACCAAATAATCATCCCAATTAATTGGTCTATCTCTCGTGATCAAAGACCATGTAATGCCGGTTTTGTGCCAAAGACTGGTATGCGAATTCTTCTATGGGCAGGTCTTTTAATGAATCCTAATTGATGTTATGATAAGCAAAGACAGGGAGGGATGTCTTTAAGGACAGAACTTTGAAGAACAGCGTTTAGCTTTGATCAAGCACTTGTAAGACTTGGAAGAAACCAGCATAAGCCAACACATGGCTGGTTTTACAAGCTCTTCTTTTAAGTTTTTCTAAAAACTAAGAGTGGATTGATGTAAAGTGCGCATACAACCACACTGATTTGAGAAGCTGATGTTATGATGGTCTAGATTATTACATTATGAATGATATAATCGGCTATAGGTGCCGCATAAATGGAAAGCTATTTAATACTACAGCCGACTCAAGAATGAGAACAAGAGCTGGCTGATTTGAATTTCATCCCTTGTGACACAGGGATAAAAACAATACTAAATATGATGCTTATTACTTTTCAAGATTAGTTACAGAGATTTATTCTTGATAAATTTAACATATTTCATTTGATCTTTGCATACAAATTTAGATGCAATGTTGCAGATTTTACAACTGGCTCAGTCTTGAGGAGCTGCATATACATATAACATAGTCATATATGTATTGCCTGTACATCTACTTGCATTGAAAATAATAATTCAAAGATAAGATGTACACAATGCATACTTTGAACTTTTACAATTGAAAATGTTTTTCAAGTAACATTGTGCTATAATGTTTGAGCACACGATAACAAAGTGGACCTTGTATCTTAATTGAAAAACGTGAATACTTTTGCTTTAGTTATTGTGAGAAACACCAGGCCTCACATTTGAAATTACTGCTCCCACAGACCTTCTTTGTGAACAATACCTTATTTTTAACCTATCATGCACACTGACTCTAACTCTATTGATTTTATTAGATCGGCCAAAGACGAGGTTTCATTAAAAAATGAAAAATCAACTAAAGTGCCATTCAAAGTGTTACATGGAAAAGCCAGCATATAGAGGTGAATACAGTACAACCGTAAACACACAGGGGCCTTTCTGCATTGGTGAATGATTCACAGGAAGCCGTGACCATAATGATGCTCACACACCATGTGAAGAAAAACGTTCTTTTTTTTTTTAATAGTAAGGTTGCATCAAATACATGTGCTCCCCCTGAACAGACACACACATGCGCATTTATATGTACACATTTATGGGGTAACAGAGTGCACTGGCTGAGCTCAGATGAAACAACAGCAACCTTGGGAAGGAGGAATGTGTATGGCGCTTGTCCAAGAGAGGCCGTCAGAATCCTCAGCAGGCAACCCCGGTTGTCTTAGTGAACACAAGTGTGAGTGTGTGGGAGTCTGTGCATCTGCACAAGAGGCTGGCGAGGGCAGTAACTGTCTAACTGTATGAGTATGCGTAATCGTTTGCAGAATGCCTGCTGAACAATGTGTAAAATAAATATAACCTTCATTAACTGTAAGTTGTTCTGCATTCTAGTCTGAATGGATCGTCTCTTTCTTATCTTTCACGGCAAAGACCAAACAATGAGGAAAAGCTGCCGATGGCGTTATTAAGAGACGTTCCATCTGAGTTCCTCAACAAAAAACTGGAAGCAAAACAGTATCTGCAAGCTAGTGGCCAGTTACGCCGGAGAGCAGAGAGCAGGGGATCTGCTCCTTCGGGAGGCAGAGAGGACACTCACTGTACTGCTACTCATCCCAAAAATATGGCATGATGTCATGCAGATTCCAAATGTGGACTGCAGTGGCAGAAACAGGGTCATGTGTGCACTCCGCTAATGCACAGCTGAACAAGACAAAAAAAAAAGAAAAAGAAAAAGATAGAGAAATTCAAAAAGGAAGAAGGAGAGTGGAGACTGTTTAAAATATTCAACCCCCCTTCCATTAACTCATCATGTAAGGATGAGAACACGACCTGCACTGTAGATCTCAGGAGAAAAGGGAAGGGAGGGGGTTACACGGTGGGATCAGACCTCTTATCCTGTAGTCCTTAAATCCAGCTCAGCATTTTCTTAGTGATGTCATCTTTTTTTTTTTCTCTGACTTCCCCATCTTCACTTTCCCCCCCTCTTCCATCTCCTCTTTGGCTCTGGCCTTCCTCAGATCTCTACGTCTTGCTTGCACACGCTGGCCTCCTTTCATGCAATTACTCAACGTGCAGTGCATTACGATATGCAACGCCTGTTGTCCGGCGTCCGCGGATCCCCGTAAATCAGCAGCTGCCTGCAGTCATCCTGAGCTCAGCAGAAAAAAGGGGAAGCGCAGGGCCCGTTTGGCCACAGAGCTCCGTCCCACCGGTGCGTTCTCGGACAGATGAGGAGGACGCTGTGTAAACTCTCAGAGAAATGCGGGCTGCACGGGCAGAGCCAGACAGATGGGGAGATGTGCAGTGTTTGCAGAGCTTTATTGGGTATGTACAGAGAGGCACTGAGACAACACATCGATTAGAGGAGGGCACCGAAAACCAATGTTGGCAAAGATCAGGGATACAAAAAAAATTATGATAAAAGACAATATAGAAATTGTTCCATTGTAAAAACCTCAATGAGCATAAACTTACATTTTTTAAAGCAGTTGGGTCTAAATACACTATACACTCTATTTGCTTGTTCATTTAGATATGTAGAAGTGATAACCTGAATTTAATTATCTGTGAAACTGTTACAGAACAATTTGCACCTTCCCTTCATAAAAATCTCTCCTTTACCTTCAGCTTTGGGTGTATTCCTTATTTTCCAGCAACACTATTTCTGTCAGATTGAGCTCTGGACTTTGACTAGTGCACTGCCAACACCTTGATTCTTCTCTCTTCTTTCTGCAGCAGCAGCTTGGGCCAGACTCACTGTCACTAAAGCTTTACCTGTTGATCAGATGACCTCCGTTTGGACTCAAACCGGCTGCACAGAGGAGTTCATGCTCTCAGTAACTCCGAGGTGCTCCAGTCCTGTGGGTGCTAAACAAGCCACCACGATTGACATTAAGAATTTTGAGGTATTTGTGTTTCTTTTTATCACAATTTTTGTAGGAAAGACAACTAAGTTTTCCCATGTTCAGCTTTTTTCTCATCAGCTGTTCCAAACAACCCTCAATTGTTCTGTCATTTATTTAAATGAAACATTCTGTCATGAATTTATTATGAACTGAGCACTGTATCAGAACTTTAGGGCTGACTCACCTGCCTCAACTGTGGAACGATGGATACCAAATTAGTTTAAAATAGACCCTTCTTTTATTGATTGGAATACAAATCTTCTCTAAGATCACTCATGTTGTCTCTCCGTCTTGGAAATATGTCAACACACGTCTGAACACTCCCGATCAGAAAACCTGATCAAATATATTGACATGCTCACTCTCCTCATACATATGAATTAGGTGCATTTGATCAGCAGCACTCGGTTGATTTCCACACACATCTTTGACATTTTTGCCCTGTTATTTGTGAAATAAACGATGGCAGTTGAATGTGTTTTTTTGTTTCTCGAACTATCGAAGTGACTCAACTGACAAATGTACACAGACACTGGTCCCCATCTCCTGATTTCAAGATGTTCACCGCGTAATCTCAATGCTGCCAGACGCTGTTGTCCATCTGGGCTCCAGAAACACCCTTACGTCCTTTTTCTATCTCTGAGTCGGGGTGGAGGGATGTTAGGCTACACCCTGGCCAGGCACCAGCTCATCACACTTACACACACAAACAGCCATCTTAGATTCACTTTTCAACCCCAGATGCATCTCTTTGAGTGGTGGAAACAAATAGAAACACCTGGAGTAAAACTCTCACCGACTCAAGGATAACTCCACAGAGAAAGAAAACTATTACCGGTGTTGGGTTACGCAGACCCATATTTAACTTGGAGTTCAATTGGGTGGACTAACCAGAAGGCATCCCTCTTCTTGCCCTTTGGACAGCTGGATTATGCTTCAGACCCTGAGCGGGAAACAGCAGGTATGGAAAACGGATTGATGGGCAGTTAGGTGGACTGGGGACTGACGGCATAAGTCAGTAATTATGTGAGAACATTTTATCGAAGATCACATTGTGAGAGTCATGCAGCCTGCCAGACAGTTCTTTTGTAAGAAGATCTCAAAGGCATGTGACAAGAACAAAAACATCTAAAGATCAAAATCATCTGTCTCCCATGTGTGGGAATCTTTCAGAGAAATTCAAAAAAAAAAAAAAATCTGTATAAAGAGCATTCATCATACCTCAGGAGCTTTGACATAACGCTTAATTCTGAGCCGGTCTTCTTGTAGCAGATACCCTAAATTTAAATCAAAGTCTCAGTGAGCATTGAACTCATGAAACATTTTTATTGACTTGAATAAATCATGTTATCCTTTCATCATAATTATCGTACAAAAACATGACGGTCGCAAATCATTTTGGAGGGACTTTGTTGAGTGGACTGTAATTACACCGCATGTCTTACTTCTCCGTCTTCAACCGTTATTCTACTACTTCTGCACCCAAGTGTTTCCCGTTATGTTTCTTTATTAAAACCTTTTGCCGTCGCTGCATACTTCTTCTTTGTGAAGGCTTAAAATGACTCGGGCATCTAACTGTGCGAGCCATATATTAGGTCATTAACGAAGAGTGTCTCAATGTCTCCAGTGCGCTGGCTAAATAAATAAATAAATAAAGGAATAAACAAAAACAAGAATCCAAAATGTGACAACCTTTACCACAAAACTGTCAACAGGCCGTAAAGTGTTATTTAAATGTTAACGCCATGAGAAACGATGGAGGGAGGTATGCGCAATCGTTTTGTGTCTGATTTTTGGTCGGAACAGGGTATCCCCGCCACAGAGAGCCGGGGAACAACAGGGACAGATTATTGCTTGGCAAACACCACAAGCTGATTACCCAGTCTTCATGAGGGGTCTGTTAAGGCCATTGAGACAAAAGGAATTCGGCTCCTCTCTCTCGCTTGGTTATTCAGCTGTTTCTCGGAGGTCTGCGCCGGGCAACACGGAGGAGGAGCAGAAAACGGGGAAAATAAAAAGTGCAAAAGTGTGGACAAGGCAAAGAGCAAATCGAAGTGGCTGTGTAACTGGAGGCTTGTTTTGTTCCGTATCAGATTGCTGTATAGCAACGCAGGGGGGCCAGTGGTTCCAGACAGCAGACCATGGGCCAACAGGATCAATATTGACATTCACCCTAGTGACTGATGAGTTGTTTTGTTGAGGTCAGGCACTGGTTCTGTGTGTTAGCCAGCCAGCATTAGTGGTCTTGGCTGGGGGACACTTACGGTAATGTTGGCCTCTCAGCATAATGGAGAGTCCACTGAGCCTCCTGTATGAGGACTTTATTACAGTAAGAGAACTCAGTTCTCCGGTTTGTCAAAACAGACAGCAAACCGTGTTAAGCTCTTCCATTGGCCAAGCCTGTGTGGCAAACGGTGCTGAGAACTCAAGAAACTGTAAGCAGAGTACTTCTGGACAAGAGACCGTTTATTAGTTCTTATTAAAACAGCTTTTGTAATTAGATTCACTGGCAAGCCTGACATGCTAGGAAAAATGTACAAACACTGGGTACAGGGAAATGGCAAGAAGAGCTACCACAAAATACTGTAATATAACACCCCTGCAGATTCCATGTATTTGCTTTGCTGAAACAACATCGCAATTGTTGTTTACCAAAAGTGGTCAATTAATCCAAGGCCAACTCATAAAAGAGGAAATACTTAGATCCAGCTAGCTGGGAGTTGAAGCTTCAAGGGATGTGGCAGAAGAAGAAGGAGAAAAAGAAGAAGAAGAATATAATAGAAAAAGAAGGGGAAAAGGAACAAGAGGGGTGACAAACAATGAGGAATATTCTACAGAGAGCATAAACAAAAAGGAAAGAAGTGCTGGGGGAACGGTGTTAGAAAAAAGGAGTGGGAAATGAGAAGAAACCAGAGGGTGAGGACGAAGGAGAAGAGGTCATCTGAGGTGATGAAGATTTTGTGTGGTGGGCTGGTTTCACCAAAGATGGAGCCGGGCCACTCTCCTCCTCTTCCTCCGATTCTGTTCTGGCTCGGGTAACTGGACCTAGGCCTCGTAAACACACCAAACACATGTCTGCAGTCTCCCACACACATATTCATTGCCTCTCGCTACACACTCGTGTTTTCTTACAGAAATAGAAGTGACATCACAGCAGGCGCATTTTAAATCAATACATATTGCTCCCAGCGTAACACCCACACACACACACACAGAGGCGAGCTGAATTCCCCATCAGCGGGCCGCTTCAGAGTCCAAACCACTCAGTGACCCCTCCTCTCCTGGGGTCGAGTTTCTGCCTCTGCTTTTCGTCCTCCATGAACTTGTCCTGCATCTCTTCCATGGAGCCCTCCGCTGGCGTCCGGTCCTTTTCTGGGAAGATGTCAGGGAAGCTGAACGTCTGGCCCTGTGCCTAATGGAGTGACAAAGAAAAAGAGCGTAATAGAGAAAAATGAGCTGGGAAAGCTTTGTTTTTCCACTTAATTTGCACAGTTATCTCCCCCCACCCCCCTTTAAAACATCACACAAAAGAGCCATCACGCTGCACCTTCTTTGAACGTTTCCCGTTTCTTCTAAAGACAAAGAGAAACGAGACACCGACTTGGAAGCCGGGACGCCGTTTCTCCCTGTGCAGTTCCTCTTCCATGTTACACAAATCCTTTCTTTCAGTCTGGCATTAAATTTCTCCAACTCTCTCCCACATGTAATCTCTCATCTCTCCATTTCTCTGGTCTTGATTTATTCAGATGGAAAGGATGGTATCCATTATTCATTTCATACCAGCCCATCTCTGGCCATGGCTAATGCATTACTGGTCCAACTGTGGCCTGTGTCAGCCCGCTACGGAGCACAGCACAGTGCACACACAGGCACATTTTGCGCACACAGACGCAGAGCGAAAAAAGGCACATAAAACATGAAAGGTCACCGGGTACATGCGTGCACACATATCTATAGCCTATCCCCTCTCAGCCTCACCCGTGGACACCTGGCAACAAGAGCTCTCTGTTATCTGTCTCCAGTGGAGTCTAATCTTTTTCATGCTGAAATGCTCCCTATGAATGCTGATAGCAAATTCTGATAGTCACTGGCCTTCCATATGTAAATTTTAAGTTTGTTTGTTTGTTGTTTTTTTTTGGGGGGGGGGGGGGGTGTTCATCCTCACAAATATTTCCCCAACCATTAAGAACGACTGCTGCTGTCTTTAACACCAACTGCTTCCACTTCATAACGACTGTCAAATGCCCTGTGTCTGCAAAAGGTTTGGACTATTACACAGATTCCCATCCCTATAAAATAAATTGCTTTAATGAACACAACTGTCAATCAACTATTAAGCTTGAATATGTGAAATATTTTGTTTGGGGTCAGTGTGTAGGCGTTGAGGAATGGTCTGGCTCGAATGTGAATGTTACTTTGTCTGTCTCTAACCCCCAAAATACCGAGAGAAACATGCTTATAATTACTGCATAGCATGGTTTAATTCCCAATGGGGGAACACAGCATGGAGCTCGCTCAGCCAAAGATGCAGCAGCGAGATGAGTTTGTCTGTAAAAAGTTCTGCAGAGAGGGAACACTTTTGCTGTGGATGGGCATGTGTTTTTGTTCTCTGGTAAGAACATGGAATAATACAATATGTCCATGAAGTTCCTCTCTTGAGTCCTGGCAGCCTTTCTGCCAGGCACCACGGAGACTGAGACCGGTCCTTTCTCCTTTCTCTGTGCCCCAGTCGTCCCCCCCCCCCCCCCCCCCCCCCAATCCTCCCACTCGCAGATAGCTAGGAAGAGTGGGTGCGTATCTGCAGCCTTCTGCCTCCCTGGCTGCAGCCACGAGATTCAACCTTTCAACGACTATCTCTTCTGGCGATTCCTATGTGCCCGGATGCATCCCGAGGGACCTTTTTGTGATCCTACCGACTCTGAAGCCTTCGGTCCGGTCACAGCAGAGTCATTCGGTCGAGCCAGTAGCACCTGGACTGCTGTCCTTGTCTTATTGCCCGGTGTGCGGAGCTCAGAATCGGATGATTCGCTCCATGTTGTATTTAAGCTCCCTGAATGTCGATTTTGTTGGATGCCGTACTCGTACTATATGGATTTAATTACTGCCGGGCCACAGTGTGGAAACGCAGAGTGACACAAAGTGTCAAGAAGACGCTTTCAGGCACAACTGCTGACATGGAAGTCATTAAATAAAATGAGGTGCTATGAACTGAAACGTCTGTGAATGGGAGAGGCCTCGTTGGGAATTCAGCTGGGTTAATATAACCTCACAAGTCACTGTTTTAATCAAAAGATGCAACATTTCATCACACTTGATAAGAAACGGAACCGTGAAAACTTTTTCATCAGTATCAAAAAACAAGAAAATCCCCATGGTGGCCTTTCAAACTCGAGTTTGAAAGGCCCGGTCAGAAGGAGGCGGCTGCATCAGGCAGCGGAAGTGGACTGCCAACTGCCAGTGAGGCAAGGGGACAAAGACTCTATGGCCGAAGCCCTCAGTGTCTCACACGCTGCCAGAGAGGAATCCAGAATTTGAGACACAAACACTTCACTGGGCCCAACAGATACTGGTAGAAGGAGGAGGGTCCGAGAACATGAAGGAAACAAGAGCACAGATGATGGTTAAAGGTGTGAGGAGATATCCAGCTGTCCGATGGCGAGGGGCATATGGCTCCTCCTGGGATCCGCTCTTCCTCCATATGTTCTGGACATGCTTTAATGCAATCAAAGTGTTGCATAGATTGCATCTCTCAAAACGATAAATTAGCAAGAATATTTCCAAATGGAGACCCATTATGCGATGGATGTAAACAGACCCCGGCTACTTCCTATCATATGTTCTGCTCCTTTTTGGTCGTTCTTTTTTGAGGTCATATCTAATGCTTATGCTTAAGATATCTCATCGTCTCCTTGGGTTGCTGTTTTTGGTTGGTTTTCTGATCCAACAGGATCCGTTCCCCCAGTTTATTTACAGAGGGTCATGCCTTTTTCTAAATTTATTAGCAAGGCGCTTCATTCTACTCAAGTGGAAGGCTGCTACTCCTCCATCACATCACCAATGGATTAGGGACCTTGTGCAGAGCTGGAAAAGATTAGATGTATTCTCAACGCTTCCACTGACAGATTCCACAGAACCTGGAACCCTCTAATAACTTATGTGAACAATTTACTCCGCCTGGAAATGGAGCTTTGAATTATTACACCTGCCATTGAACAATCCTGTAACAAAGTATTAGGTGCACTTGTTGTTGCTTAGTTTAGTTTTGTTTGTTTTTCTTTTGCTCCTCTTGTTTTTTCCTGTCTGTTTTGGGTTTAATCCATCTCTGTTTTTTGTCGGTGTTGTTTTTTCTGTGGCTATCTGTAAAACAGAGAATACGATTGCTCTGTGTGATAACTGAAAAATGACAAATAAAGTGTTTAAAAACTGACTGGTGGGGGGGGGGGGGGGGGAGTCAAGATGAGCAACGTACCAAACAACACCTCACCTCGTTTGAACCGAGCCATTTTGCATGAGAATTCCCAGTTAACCGAGCAGCCCCCAGAAAATCGTATGTATACACTGAGTGAAGATTAATACTGCCCTCGGAGAGCGCGATTCACAAAAACAACAAAGCCTTGAGACTGAAATCAACAAAGCACTGAGACTTGTTAAACAAGTCTTATTGTTGGCAGCGGGACGCGCCCTCGGTGCAGAAGCGTGTACGCATTTCAAACGTTTCGGCAATGAGGGAAAGTGCTCGCTGACATCATTCATATTCTTATTCGGATAAATACATTGCGCCACATTAAAGGCTGGGCCCGTGTTGCCCCCCATTCACCATCTGCCCCGGGCTAAATCAATTTTCCCTGTCTGTCCGCCTCTCGTATTTTTTTTTGTGCGTCTGTGTATGGATACATGTTATGTGATTTATGAAGAAGATCAAGCCCTGGCTTTTGAGGACACGACGAATGGAGAAAGACAGTCAGCCTTTCTGTGTCTGCTAAGATTTTCTTTCAGTTAGCCACGAAGATTCCTAGACGACAAAATGAAGTTGTGGATATTTTCCATCCCTCTGCCATCATCTTCACTTCACTCGCCTTTGAATCGAGCTACTATCCAGGAATATTAGAAGGAGGTCCCACACTGCTAGCAAAGTAAACATACTCCTCTTACGCACATGAGCAACCCATTACACCCACAGTTTCCCCCTCAAAGGAAAAAGGAGGGGAAAGAGTGATGGAGGAAAGGTATGGGGGGGTTAAAGTGGAAAGGCAAATGTGGTCATTGACTCTGCAGACCCCTTTAACATTATCCTTCTGCGTGTGTGTGTGTGCGTTTCCGAATCGACCTCGAATTCAGTGTCTTGTTTTTTTGTTTTGTTTTTCCAAGGAAGTGTGCACCATCAGACTTTCACCATGTTGACGGAGAACAGCCCTCAAATTAGGGTGAAACTGTTGGTTTTGCCATGCTGTTTACTTAACGGTTACATACCAGTAAAGCCTAAGTGTAAAGCATTCGTGTGGTTTAGTGTAAGCTTTCTCGGAACATAGGTACTTGGAAATGCCATCAAAGTAAACCTTTGTTTATGTCTAGGAATGCAAATACATAGAGGCCGCACACATGACCTTAGTGATCCTCTTTGGAGTCCTAGAGGGAAAGCGGCGAGTGAAAAGAGAGACGACCAGGTAGGACGTGGAAAGAGACGCGCACAAAGCACAAAGTGTTTGCTGCTCTGATCGACCTTTCCCACTCTTCTGCGACAAACCAAGCAACGTGAAATCCATCCAGGAAAAATGGGAAGGTGTGACTGTAATTATGCATAAGGATACATTTAAGTCGGAACTATGAGAGATGCGGTTGTTCAGGCTTAAAAGTGTTGAAATGTAAAAGGAAGGTGCGTTGTGCTGAAAAGCAAATTCATGCACAGTAGCCAGCTTAGAGCACAAAAAAGTGAGAAGACGACAGAGACGGAGCCAGATCAGAAATCACTATCATCATATATTAAATCACGGTGAGGTTATACCTGCTGTTTAAATAACTGGAATTTATGGCCTCAATCTTTATATTTTCCGCAATAAAAAAAAAGGGTTTGAAGCAGAGCTGTAACACTTTGAATGTACTCTAAAAATCAAACACCGTGTTCAGATTAGATAATCTAAATGAAACTCAAATTGTCAATAATTCGCCATTACCACTTGTTTACGAGCAGGGATCAGTTCAACTCACGGCGTTTGATGTAAATCACTTGTAATGGGGGTATAGGGTGCACAAAAACATTGGCTTCTTGGATAACCACTTCAAATCACAGTGCATGTCAGCGCTGCTGATTGGGTGAGAATCTGAGGTGGTCGTGTGATGGTGCGATCAGATAAACCATAACAAAGCTCAGAGGCCTTTTGAGTGCTGGCGGAGTGTGTGCATGGGTATCAGAGGAGGGGGGGGGGGGGTCTTCACTTTGCGGTCAAATTCGTCCTGACCACATGGCAGACTACATGGAAAGATCCGAAGTGGTACCAGGTTTAGAGCGGATACCAAACCCCTGCACAGTTTGATCTGTTCCACTCATCTGATCTATGTTGTGTGCTCAGATATGATGCTCATTTTCATCAAGTCATGCAGAGCTTGTCATCTGAGCAGGAAAAGATGTATGGTATGTGTGCCACTTCTTTGTTTTGTCAGAGTGAAGCAAAGGCCACAGGGTCTAATCAAATTTCTTAAAACTTGGACGCAAACTGAGGGAAAAGTTTCCTCTCCAAGCCCCCAAGTAGTCTAAAATCATTCATTTTGTGTTTTGTATTCCTGGAAATGATACCAGCTGAAAAAGATACAAGTGGTCACACGCATCAGTTAAGGCTGTTTTTTTTTCTTATTTCTTTTAGGTCATTTAAGTGCAGCTTAACAAAGGCATCTTTTTGCACAGATAACATACAAAAAGCATGTGTTTTGTGTGTGTGCGTGTGAAGTGTGGCAAGAAGGCTTTAAAAAAAAAAAAAAAAAAAAAAAAAAAAATCTATGAAAACGTTTCCTTCCTCGACAAAGGGGGTTCTCAAGGATGGGTTTGTTTGGTTAAGAGTAAAATTTGTGGCTTTATATAAAACAGAGCTATAAGTTCCTGCTTCCAGTAAGTAGCTCCTGTTGTGGTGAAACTAAATCTGCAGCTAAAGTCCAAACTAACCTCTCGGGAGTGCCCGGTGACTGCGAAATAAAGCGCTTTTCATGTCAGAGTCGGGCCAATTCAATCCAACTGTTTATTGACATCTTTGGATTTGGACTGTCACAATGATCTCAGTGTTTTTTGCTCTGCCAGTTTTTTTTCTGTTCAAATATAAGGGAAGAAAAGAGGGCTTTGGAAAACCCAAATCTTTTTCTTTTTTTGTTTAATATATAGAACCTGAAACATTTTACCTTTAAGCCTCTATGAAATTAGAAATACAAAATAAAATCATTTCTTTAGTTAAATCTCTAATTTGGTTCCAGATATTAGTGTGCAAGATCTTAAGTGATAAATAGATGCAGTGCTACCAAACCTCTCCGCTGACCCTTTTAACGAAATGTGTCTCCACCTATCATGTCGAAGCTTCCTTAAGAAATGGCATTGTTTGGAAGGACCCACGGCAGTCAGAGGAAACAGGGAGAGGAAGTGGGCAAGAGAGGAGAAGAGATACAGCCTGATGACTGGAAGAAGCCCCCACACAGGCCAAAGGGAGGGCCACACATCCAGTCTCACTTTATCTTGTTGACACACAAACACACGGCGCTCTGTCCACTTTTAGATAAAAACCTTTTGATGAAAATGTTCCAGGGAAAAAAGAATGAGAGGAAAGAGATGAGAAACAAAGATTTGAGCGGGTAAAGAACATCAGAGCCGAACGACAATTGCGCCCTTAGTCGCCGACGAAGTTCAGTTAATTCAACCTTTGTTCAGTCAGCTCAAATGACCCAGAAAATTCGGGAGAAACTTTTGATATGTCATGAGAGCTCAAAACTGTTTTTGAAAAATATTTGTGGAGCGTGAAATAGCAAAAATGAATAAGTGGCAGTGAGAGTGGGCCAGTAACCAAGAGCATCCTTGTTATGGTTCGTTTAGGGTCATGACCCCAGTCACTCCCTCCGACTTAATGACATCTCCACATAAGGCCAGTGGTCAAATAATCTGGTCGGCTTTGGCGCGCAGCAGTGCGCGCTGGTGTGGGTTTCCTCCCGTTTGAACGCAAAAGTAAGTAGCTCGTTTGAGTAGTCTTCCTAAACACGGATACACGTTTGCTTAGACAGGCTGATTAAATCACTTCCAAATGGAAGCGGCTTTCCCTCGGAGCTGCAGCAACAAGCAGGAAACCGACCTCAACGGAGGCCATTGTATCTGCAGGCTGCCTTTGACCGCATTTCCTTATAATTACATACTAGTTTACATCATTTGTCACCTGACTGAAGACATCAGCGCGCAAAGCCAGAGCGAGAACAGAGCTCATGGTTGTCTGCACACTCCTAAAATAGACAAATGGATTTATTCATTTACTTTTTTGGTCTGAAAGTTATCTCTGTTTAACATTCAATGTGACACATTACAGCCAAGAAACCCAAGTGTCGCCCCAATGATTTTACATTCGAGAGAGTCACTTCACACAGACGGCTACATCTGACACAGGGCCGGACGCCAAACGCTTGTTTCCCTGCAGTTGTAGCCAAATATCGGCATTCATCTTTAGAGGAAAGTAAAAAGGGCGCGAGCCCCTTAAATCAGCAGTGAGATACTGTCCACCTGATACCGATATGACCATGTATGCGTCATCGTCTGACTATAGCATCTTTTGAGTTAAGAAATGAATTATTCTTGGCAATGATTCACAGAAATATTCCGAAAGATATTCCAAGACATGTAAATCAAACCGAATTACATAAAGATATGGCTAAAGGATGTCGGGGACTTGAAGGTAATATCTCTCACTGGTTTCACTCCACGAGTCTTTTAATGTGAGAAGGTGATGGAGGGTTTGCATATAGTATATCAATTTCCAGTAAAAAAAAAAATTAAATAATCGCCTGCAACTCTTCTTTGGCCTTCACTTTTCCATCCTAAAAGCTGGACGGCGCCGCCGCTGCTGCGGAGCACTGCTGCTCCGTGACGCCACAGTGTGTGAGGCATCGTGGGTAACGTAGTGTGAAGGAGGTGTTCGCAGGGGGAATGTGGGCAGTGACAACGACAAGTCGTCTAAAAATAACCCTCAAAAAAGACTTCACAAAATGAAAGCTGTGCAAACAGGGGCAGCTTTTGACCAGAAAAGGTCCTCTTTTCTTTTGTAAAGAATTTGAAACAAGACACTAACTTGCAATTTCCATTTCATCTACCTGGAAGACAGCGTGGCTCGAGCTCCGGCTGCTGATGCGTCCGTTACTACTGAGACGAAGAGCAGGGGTTGGTGAGATGGGCAAACACTGCTTCTGGTGTGGAACTGAAAATACTTGATGATCTACTGCAGAAACCCCCTGACATACTAGTGCAGGGAGTCCAGTGGTACACAGGCACATACTTCTGCCCGGAGACAAATGGAGGGAGTGAGTGATGAGAAAAAAAAAAAAAAAAGAAAAAGAAAAAGTGTACGCATGTGGGTGTGTGTGCATGCGCGCATGTTAGTTTTCATGTCTGGGCATGCCTGCTCGCAGCCTGCTACTGGAGACACTGGACCCTGGTAACAGAGCCTGCAGGAAAAGATCATCAGCTTCTAAATACACACCCAGCCACCCACAAAGACGCTCCGCTCGCATCCATCTGGTCATGGAGTGGACACTCGGGGAATAACAACAACAAAAACAGCAGCAGCAGCATCCAATAATAACACGGACAAATCTGTCCACATTAGCAGTAATGACTGACAAATGGCACGCCGTATCACATTCAGGGATACCCATCCAGCCCGCATAGCTCAGAGCCGAATCACACCCAAACCCGTCTCCGTTTCTCCATTCACAACATAAACAGCATAAAGATATACATAAACAGCTGTCCGCCATCATTATCCCATTCATGTATGTCACCCCCACCCCCCCCCTCCCACACCCACCTCAACGTACCCCATTTTTCTCTCGCCAGCACACGTAAACAACCCCCACGGACCCTCCCCCCCCCAAATTTCAAGCATCCCCTCTATCAACCCCACCCCCTCTCGGCTTCAGACCCAAACATCTAGGCTACCAAACATACACACTCTTAGACCTTTACACAAACCCTCACACACTCACCCCTACATAAACAACCAGGCAATGCCCCTGCCCCCTCCCTGACTCGCAGAGGAATGCGGGGACCAGCTGGTGGAGAAAATAAAAAACGAAGAAGCATACCAAAACAGGAAATGCATCAGCAGGGGCCTATCAGAGGGTTTTATCAGGCCAGTGGCAGCCCTGCCGAGAACATGGGTGGCGCCACATGCTGATTGGCCGATCAAAGTGGCAGCTCCGTCGCGGGGTCAGGAGGTCGGCGGTAATCAAGAAAAGGTTACGAGCACGCACGCACGCACGCACGTGTGCACGTAGTGGTGTGTATGTATTCGTCGTGCCAGGGCAATGTGCATATGGGGGGACGGGAGGAAATGCGGGAGGAAATGAGGGTGAGGAGAGAAGATGCTGCAGTGAGAGATAATGTGGGAATCCATCAAGAACAACAAAACGGAGAGATGGGGAAGACAGAGTGGAGACGTGGGCAGCGAGCGCGAGTTTCACACGGGCTGAACCGGACCGCTCGTCGGCTTCTTCCGTTAAACTGCTGCTCTACACTTTGGCTGATGTGTGATGTATTACCGCAGAAATGCAGGTATGGGGGGGGGGGGGGTTCCAGCGTGAAACGGCGTAACTGACCTTTATGTAGAGTCAAAACCTGTGAAAGAAACAAATGTGAGCCTTCCACTGAAGCCATTTGAAAAAAAGCTTTGCATGTAAGATTCAAAACAAGATGGTTAAGACCCTGCTCCATTCTCTATAATTCATGTTCTTTCTCCACTGAGGTCTTATGAAACCTACACGCATGTATTCAAACAGAGCCCCCCCACACACACACACACACCCACACACACACTCTAAACTCAAGAGTAAAATTTCCAAATTGGGAGATACGAAGAGTGATGGGGTGAGGGGCTTTCAGAGAAGCTTGATTATCAGGAAACGCTTTTCCTTTTATTGGCCTCACCACCAGCACACACACACACACACACACACACACACACACACACACACACACAC
>JABUIW010000069.1:1013691-1047025 GCA_013363375.1 Menidia beryllina | reverse complement strand
GGGGGGGGGACCGCAGTGTGAGCATCTACCCACAGAACACTCTCCCACATGTGGAGTCAATTAGGAACAATCTTGTTTTCTCCCGACCGCTGCGAAAGAAAGGAGGGTTTTCTGGGGCTCTGTGTGTGAGTATACATAAGAGAGAGTGAGGTAGGAAAGGGAGTTGAGGGAGCATGTTTTTTTGAAAACCTGCCAGGGAAATAGGCCGGATATTCGGTTTTACATCAAGCCATTTCGAGCACAAAAAGCCTGCATCTCAGCATGGCTGCCTGCTGCTCGTCGTTAAATAAGCATGACTGGAGAAACTTGTGGCCTGATGGCAACTCGAGAGCAGATGAAACACAATGAAAAACATCAATCCTCGAGGGGTTCGACATGAATGAGCGATGCGCACGTCTCAGGTGTGTGGTCTGTGCGAGTGTTGCCCCGCGTCCTCACACCTATGGCTGTTGTGCGCCTCTAATAAGACAACCCGCACCGGCACGGCTGGGAAATGGAAGCCCGCGCACACAATCACAGGCCGCTTCCTTGGTGTTAGAAAAGAGGAAGTCTCCTCTTTAAAAGATTTATGGTCGGTTCAATTATGTATCCTCCTTCAAATTGTCGTGTTTAGACAGTTTTCATTATTCATCCATTTCAAGATTGATGGCCCCCAGTTGGGTGGGCAGTGCAGCGTAAACAAGTGTCTGCACCGCTGTTGATTTATCTGGATGAGATCAAAACGGCAGGACCAAAACAAAGGTCTCTTGTTTTTTCACTTTTGCATCAAGAGCACTTAGAACAGTGAGTTATTTGATGTTTCGGGGAGGCATTTGTGTGATTTAAAAGATTGACACGCTTTGACCTTTCACAAAATGTGGAGGAATGGGCCCTCATGACACAGAGCTCACCTCAGAAACAGATGTGAAGGCAACAACTGTGACGCAAAGAAGGAGTCGGTGGGCCACTAGCGCATAAATGTTCGCTCTTAAATCTGGGGCATAATGAGCAGACCCAGAAAAGAGGTACGTGCCAAATGATAACCATATCTCAATATTTCCTGTAATAAGTCTGGCATGTGACCAAAACCCCCCCCCCTTCCCCCACCAGCCCGACTAGAACCAGCTAGCTGCTTTCAAGAGGGGAGCCAGGGTGCAGGCACCACATGGAGACAGATGCAAAGTACAGATATGTGACTCTTTAAGTGCCTAAACATGTGTGCGAGGGTGAGTGAGTGGGAGATCTTTGCTTCCAAAAGGACAACTGCTTGTTGGGATATCATAAAAGATTGTCAACATCCAAAGTAGGACATGACCTGACAGTTAAGGGCTAAACAAACATATGAATATGAATATCATCTAAAAAGAAGGCACTGACGGACGTCCGGGAGAGATCTCTGCCTCCCAATGTGTATTAGACAGGAGCAAGTATGATAAGCTGTCCCACAAAACAAACCAATAGGAAGACACTTGGAAACAGAGTATGAATGTATACAGCAAGCACAGCTTTTGATTAACAGTATGGGGAGGGGGCATCATATTTTTTCTTTCGTTTAGAGCATTTATTAATGTCTCACAGGAAAGAGAGAAATCAAAATGAAAAAAACTAAGATAACACAATTCTGTCAGCCTTTTTTGAGGCTTTGCAGATCTAAAAATATATTTCAGAGCTATCAGATGTAGGGGATAAAGTTGATCTTCAGAAGAGGATATCAAGTCGCGCTGCCTTTGTTGTACCTCGAAAGCTGGAAGTCGACACTCCTCAGTGCTTGTTTTAACTATCAGCCTTTACATAGTTCTTTAAATTGTAGTGTGAGCTCCCAGGCAGATCTTACAGTCTTACGATATCGTATTTCTGGAGCACTTTGACTAAATCATATTGCAGACATGAATGTTTAAAAGACACGTCTTCTTGGATGTGAATGCTACATAACTTTGATATCGTTTCCAGAACAAATTGCATACATTTTCCTTCTGCGTGTATTACTTGTTTTACTATTTAACACGACATCTAAACTTGAGCCAAACGAGTTGGAGAAAAACTGCATAGTGCTGGCTTCAGCATTGTGAGAAGCGCCACAGCCTCTCCTCTCTTACACACAGCGAGCCACAGACGGCAGTGAACGCAGCGCCCTCAGATGAAAGTGAAACATCCTGTTTTTCTAGAGCTGATAACTGCTACGCCTGTAACTTTGGGGCAATTAAAATGAGTGTAAGCAGCCAGTTGGAGTTCTCCATAACATCAAACTGTTTTAATAGGCTTAGGCCAGAGGAAAAGTTACATTTCCTGCTGATCTGCGTGTTAAGCACAGGTATACCTAGCCCGGCTAGTCAATTAGAACATGTTATGAGACATTTTTCATGAAATCTCTAGGAGGACTAATGGCAAACGTTTAAAGTGCTCAATGGTTCGTGGCCTTACCAAAGTTGCAGCATGCATCAGTGTAAGAGGGACCAATGTGTGCGTGTGTGTTTATTCTGTGTTTTTTTTGTCATCTCACCAGCTGAACATAGGCAACTTTGTAGTCTGGCTTCTTAACTTTCTGGTAAAGGTGGTTCCTCTTTTTGGTTAATCTGGAAAAAAAAACAAACACAAAGGAGTACAGTTTACTTAAAGAACAGACCAATTGTGGGTGACATCCAGCTGGAGTGACAACACACAGTCAACTGGCTGGTAGTAGTAATTTAATAGTCATTTACCTGCACGATATTTCCAACTCTGAAAAAAAACAAATGTCACGCATCATGTCAGCTTCATTCATTTAGCTTATTCCCTTGTGTGAAAGAGAATACTTGTGTGTCTTGTAAATCAGGGCTCGCTGTTGTTGACAGTGAAGTACAGGTTAACCTCATTCCCAGCTGGAGATGATAATTGCATCATCGACTCTCCTGTCAGACCTCCCCAAGTCTACAAGACAAGGGACTCCTGGTGCCTCTGAATGTGTATATGCACGTGTGTGTGTGTGTGTCTGGGCAGTTGAGGAGCTTCACTTTGTGTGCGACTCTTCTTCGAGACACACATCTTTACATCATAACCTCGAGAATGACTTTTAATGACAGATAACATCTCAGAATGAAACAGGTTGTCTCTGCTTGAGACTGATCTCAAAGAGACCCTGGTGGTCAAGTCAACAGGCCCTGTGAGTAACTGCTATTGCCATGGTAACAGTTTATGACATGAAAAACAAGGGAAACATTCCCCTGTAATGACTCATTTTTGCGTGCATGGATGTATATGTTTATACGTGTGTGTGTGCGTGTGTGGTACTCATAGCTAGTAATAACTAGCCAGGCAGCCCACTGCTCAGGGAAAGCCCTAAGCGGGGTTGTAAAACACCCCTCCACGCCACCACGGGTAAGTGGAGGCCCCTGTGTGGGTGGGAGACAGAGGTAACAGAGTGTAAGTGCATGTGTGTGAGTTCATGTGCGTGTATTTAAGCTTGTTGAGGAAATCCATAGGGAAATGCCGCAACCCTTAGAAAAGCAAGGAGAGATCTTGACACATCAAAATAAATAAACAAAAAAACGGGACAAACGACCCCACTGGCCACCTGAAAAGACCTAATGTCGTGCTTCTCTTCCTTTGTGTAGCTCTTTTTCGAACACATACAGACGGAGCTTTCATACAACTCTCGCAAATGCAAGCACAATTTCTCCCACTTTGAGATTGCGGTTTGGCAGCCAGCTATCACGTTACAAATCCCAGACTGGAAAGGTAGCCATGGCAACTCCTTCCAAAATACCCCTGCCGCACAAGGAGGGAAGAAAGGATTGTTTGCGCCCCTCACTCTTCTCAGCCCCTTCCCATCTTTACACTGCCAATGGAGTGGAACCCCTGACGCAGACAGGGATACCTTCTGTGACGCACCTCGGGATAACCAGAGGCCCGGTCACCCCTTCTTCTCCATCCCACCCTATCGCACTCACACAGCTTTTCTTTAACGGACTTCACCACTGGGCATTCCTTCCTCCCCTTGACTCTAATGACACAGCCCTAATAAACAATGGTAATTGGTTCTCCGCACTGCAGGTTAGGCTACGCTAGGCGCCTCTCGCCCACTCCCTCGCTCCATGACACCTTCTCAGTCTCTCCTCCAGATGTAGCGGGGGCTCCTCCTGGTCCTTCAGGCAGCACATCAGCATCTTTGAGCCACCTAAATGTCCTTGCGCCGCGCTTTGCCATGAACTTGCAATCTCCCGGAAACGACAGGAGCCCCGAATCTCACACATGCAAACCTCAGTTGTTCCTTGTCTCATAAAATGCCAGGAGGATTATGAAATCAACGATGCAACACTAAACGTGGCCCTGTAATCGCTCCTGACAAAGGGGGCAGGAGCAGAGATTTGGGGTCGAAACTACTCGAGGAGACGAAGCACTTAAGGCCCAGAAGCTGCCAGGGAATAGTGGGTGGCTGTGTGGAGGGAGCGGCGGGGTGTCCCGGGGCAGATAGAGGCCGGAGTGCTGCAGCAGATCGGAGGATAAGCAGCTGTGTGCGTTACGGGGAGAGGAGAGCCAGGCATGCTAACCACCACCGCAGCTAGCCACTGGAAAGCATACCCACTGCTGCATGACAGCCTCCAAAACTGAATCTGTGACTCTTTATGGACTTTATGCTTTGCAAAAAAAGTCCTTCGGTGAACTCCACATACCGTAGACAAAATGTTTTCTTCAAAAAAAAAAAAAAGTTAAAAAAAAAAAGGTAAAACATCCAGGGGTTTAATCCTCTATCCTCCCCGCAGATTCACACATCTGCTTTGTATGATACAAGGACAGTGATATTTTCATAAAACTAAAGGCTCCTGCTTAAAACTTTCCTTTTTGACAAAGCTTATAATTAGGAATAGGTCAGCTGACTGAGTAATTCCACTGTTATGCTGCTATGAAACCTAAAATGTAATGGGACCTCCATTGATTCAACTTTCTTGCTCCGTTTCTCTTTCTATATTCTGATAATTGTTACAGCTTCTGTTGTCTGTTTATGCATTTTCCAATGGTCTGTATGTTTGACTTTATTATGACATGACTTGTGATCTGTTGATCACATATATCCAGTCAGAATTGACTCCAGCATTACCAAAGAGGGAGGACGGCATGGATTCTGGCTTCAGTGTGAAAAAAACAAAAAATAAACTTCAAGTTCTGTAAATCTTACCGGCTCTCTGAGTGCTTGATGAAAGCAGTGAGAAACTCACCAAACTGTATCCTGGTGCGGACGGCCCCGACAGGGACATCGTAGATCTTCTCCAAGTAGTTCTTTACGTCATATTTGGTCATACTGTCCAAACATATTGAGATAAAGAAGAGAAAGAGAGCAGAGTTAAGGTCATGCGAGGCTTCAAACATTAGAATTTGGATGGCGTAAGGAATTTCAGTCTTAGTGTGTGGTCACTGAGGGCTTTGAGTTTCTCTCTGAGGCTGGAGTCCAGCTCTTGGACAGTTATATGTTGGACCTCTGTCCGTCATGTAACACTGCATTCTCATCCCCATCATTTCTGTAGTAATATTATCCACTACAAAGAACGGGGCAGTCATGCATGAAATATACTCGGCTCTTATAGTTTGGATCATAAAGTGGAGAGAGGAGAAATGTGAGTGTCAGTGTTCATCCAATTAGCTGTCTGCGAGTATTGATCGAGCCTGATGAAACCCTACACAGGAAGTGGACCTGGCACCAACTGATCTGACAGGGCAGCCAAACTAAAGGTAGCCCACTGAGTACCATTTGGAACGGATTCCTCTGCCCAGAGGAAGCAAAGCTTTTAACTGCTAATCAATCTAGCCAATTGGATTAGCCTGGTAGAAAGCACTTCTCGAATGCGTCAGACAAAGTGCTTAATAGCGACAGTGTGGTCTGACAAGAGTGCCTCGGTGATGGTGTCTTCTATCACCTCATATGTTTCTTTGACAGAGCAGGAAAGTGTGATGTTCATGGCGCTCCAAAATAAACAGCACAATACCTTAAGTTGTTGTAACAGTATTAAGAAGGGCAAACATTTCCATGAGAAAATGTCATCTTTGAAAACAAAGAGCCTTTGTACTCTGGAAATGATGTAATATAGGTTTCCATGCTGTACAAACAACTGCCCTTTCCACTATAACAGGCCACACTTTGGTTAAACTGACAGTGATGTAGAACAAAAATGGTTCTGTGCCGAGTTTTAGTGAAAAGGTAGTACGCTCAGAGTTACGATGCCTGAGCAAGAATTTCCACAACTGAAGATGGATGGTGGCGGTAACTCTAGAGGAGGACGCTGCTTTCTACATAACACTCAAGCTTGACCTTTGAAAAGAGGAGAAACGTCTGTTTTCACTGAGCCCTCCCTTTCAGAGTCAAAAGCAGCTGAGGACGACCTGGAGGCGGGGGGGTGGGGGGGGGACCTTCCACTGATGCATCTGTAAGCAGACAGGCGAAGGAGGGCGTGCTGGACCACATTCTCTGATGCATCCAGATTCTCTGATAATTGGCCATGATTATTCTTTATGACAGAAGAGCTTTTGTTAGCTTCCAACCGGGAAACCGAAAGTGAGCTGCCAGCTGTCTGCAGAAGGTCAAATGAATCAGCCGCCTCTGTTTTGGTCTCAGGACCAAGGTTCACGTTGTTGTAAACTTAAGGGGCTCCAGGTGAGAAGTAAACATGTCCCTCTGTAAAGACAGCGTCAGCCCTTCCTAATGGCCCCGACCCAGTCCCTTAATGTGGCCTTTCCATTAGAGCCGTGCCAAGTCGGAGCTGACAAATCCCCATAACTCCCGCGGAGTCATTTGACACAGGACTGAATGTCCATTAAACACTTTCGAAACGTCTTCGAGAGCCAAGTGTTGGCAGTTTTAAGCGGCTTTTGTCACCAGCGTAAAAAGGGCTTAAGTTGTTTGCTTCGCCTCAAAGGTGAAGATCTATGCCTAAAACAGAAGTCCATATTTCTTTTAAGACTCCAAACGCGATGAGTGCGTATGCGAGCACCCGTCCAACTTATTTGTTTCCTTTTGCCAAGTGAAGGGAAAAGAGACGTGTTTGCGAAGAGGTGGCATGCAAATGCAGCTTTACGCTCCATTTGCACCCACCTCTCCCCATAACCATCGTCTCACTGTGTGTGCGCCTGAGGGAAGTGAAGCGGAGCAGAGTGACCGGACTTCTTGAAATCATGTACGAGGAAAGACTGATTGCTCGAGGAGACGGGTTTTCCTAGAAAGCAGGGGTGGGGGTAATGGAGAAGGGGAAAGTGGCTTGTGGACTCGGCTGTCTCATGTGGATCATTAGTAGGGGGATTACTGATCCTGATTAATGAGAAGAATGTTTTTTTTTTGTTTTTTATGCACAGCGCTTTAAGCCCTCCAGTTACCCAGCCACCACAAACCGAGAGATTGGTATACACAAAACATACCCAGGCATGGCCGAGGCTGTTGCAATGCTGGAGGGCTATTTCTAATAGCTGAAAAACCAAATAAATGGAAACCAGATCAAGCTACATGTATGAAAAGCACCATTTAACACGGTTACATTTACCTGGTTTAAGCTAAATTTACACCTCCCCCTCAGATATATAAGTTAATTAAGTTTTTATTAGTTAATTCAAAATATATGCTGAATCAAACAGGTTTCCCACTTAAAAACAGTTGTATGGTTAGGTTTCCAAGTGGTTCAAAGGGGTAATGTAGAGTTTGCAGTGTCAAGTTTTATAAAGTCACCGTGACAAAACCAGGAGCAGGACAGCCTAGCCAAAAATAAGTCATGGACTTAACCTGACAGTCATGTTGGTAGAGAACTATTTTTTTCAGGAAGTCAACCAGCTTCAGTTTCTGGGGAAACGTCGACTCATTAATAATGACTTACGATTTTCAAAAAAGTTGAGGCAGAAATTGTATTGGGAAGAAATGGAAAAAATGATATGACCATACATTTATACTCAACTGACTAATGTATATTTATTCAGCCATGTGAGAAAAATCCAAAACTTTCCGTCTTATGGCCACAGACTCAAAAGAACAAGGAGCTCCACATGAAATCCGATGCCCCCCCCACAGAGCCCTGATCTTTACATCATGTTCGAGTGGGATTTCATGAGGAGACACAAGCAATTGAGAAAACCCAAATCCAAATAGAACTGCGGACAGTTCTCCACATACCTGGCACGACATATCTACCAATTACTTTGAGTAAAAGGCAGCCGACAGTACGGACAGTGCTGACAAAGGGTGGTCGGCTGGCATATCGATCACTTTTTCTGTGTTTTTTTTTTTTTCTGTGTATATTTTCTCCATCTAGAGCTTCTAAATTTTGTACCGTACCACACAGCGCATTAATAAAAACTAATCTGATCCCTCCGTGCACACACACACACGCGCGTACACACACACAAACGCGCACAAATCAATGAACGGAAAACAGTAAAAGGCATTATGTTAGGGAGCCGTTTTCTCTCTGACCTGACTCAATAACTGACTCTCATCTTGGCTACAAACCAGGCACCACTTTGGGAGAAAGTCTAGGTTTGAAAGCTGGGGAGAAAATGTCAATGTTAAGGGTGTACATAAACAAGGCTAAACTTAGGCGAAGGGCGTGGTGCTTCCAACAGTGATGCAGGCTGCATATGATCATCATCCCAGTATAAACACCCATCCGACTCGGCGAGCTAACCTTTCACACTTCAGCCTCTCAAGAAGAATGAAAACCTGTCTCAAGCAACTGCTATCGCTAAAAGCTTCGTTCCTCAGCAACTGGTATATATTTACATGCAAACACACATGCTACAAAGATTCCTTGGCCAAGATGATGAAAGAAGTGCAAACACAAAACCTAGAGGGGCATGAGATGACGCAGACGACGGATTAGTTTCAATTATGGTCCGTTGTTGCCAAGCAGGTTTAAGTCAGCCACAGTAGCTTCATTGTCAGAAAAACCATTTGAACTTATATTGTTCTGGAAAGTGTCGGCGTGAGACGCAGCGCCCCCAACCTGTTGGTCAAAAGACACTGGTTTATGCTCGTCTATGAACAATAACGACAATTTGTTCATCTGCGCACACATACACACACACACACACTCGTACACGCGCACGCGCACACACACCTGATATCGATTTCCCTAAACTGAATCCCTCAACAGCAGTGGATCCACATGTTCCTGGATGTTTCCTATTCTTCAATGTGGGCTAACTCGTACTAAGCTGAGAAGATTAGAAGTATCATTTCCAGTAGTTTAAGGCGGTCTTTTCCTACCTGGGCCCTGAAAGGAATTGAGAGAACTAGGTGAAAGGGCACTGTATTGAAAAAAAGAGAGAGAAGAGAGAAAAGCAAAGAAAAAAATTACGTTAAAAAAAAAGAAGTAAAAAAGAAGAGCTCTGGAGGTCCTTGTTTGTAAAGGACAACCAGTCACACTGTATTAAAAAAACACAGACTCAAAAAGATTAGCGTGCGTGTGAATGAACCTAGGATTTAAAAAGACGTCTCTTTTCCAGATTATTGCTGTTGCTGGACAGCTGGTGATAAAAAGACGGCTACAGCACAAAGAGGGTAAAGTGAGTACGATATTCAACACTGCCAGATGTAGGACCATAACCATGGATTTTAAACTAAAATGCTTTAAAATAACACAAAAGCTAGGATAAATTTTTACATGAAAAATTGAGAAAAAAAAAGTGCCACTGCCTTATACAAAACAAATGCAAAATTATATATTTTCAAAGACTGGGAAATGAAAATCATGGCGACTCTTCTGGTCAGTAGCAAGAGAATGGCTTTAGAAGGTGGACAGTGGGCAGCAGAATAAATACTGTCTGAAACACTATGTTCATCTGGTGTTAAAGTTAAAGAGATTCACAGAAAGTCAGTTTAAATTTTTCAAAACATCAATAACACATTGGTTTCAGATAAAATTATACATCCTGATTGAATCCGTCCCACCGTAGGCTCTACACATAATGAACCGAAACCAAGAGGCAAACATGTTTTCAGCATTTTTTCAATTGCTGCCCATATCTCTGCACTAACCGCCTGTCCTTACATGAGAAAAGTAAAAAACAACAGCGCTCAAGAGCTTCCACCGGCACGTGTTAAAGCAGTGCTACTGCAACAACGATCCACCAACACAAACAAGCGTGCACAATGGCGCGGGTCACATCTGTCGGCTAGAGCCCAGACTCTGTGTAAATTTAGAGTTTAAAAGCTTAATGAAGATCCAAGTTAAGCACAAACATGTGCCCCTAACAATGGAGGTTAGCTCCTGTTATATCTTTCGTGCTTCCAGCTGAACTTGACTTTGTACGTGCGGGGATGATTCAGCGACCATCCTGCCTCTTGTGGCTACCATGAATCCTCCTTAGGGAGGTTGCCCGTTTTAGCAACTGGACGAGGAAAAACCGCTGGATGGCCTTTTTTGTGGGTTCTCGTTGGATATAAAACGGGCCAAATCTACTTTGAGGCTTTTTATAGTGCCTCGTCGGTCGGAGGATTACGTTTAGGAATTACCGGGGGGGGTTGCACGGAGGAATGATGCAGCAGCACACAGAGCTGCGCAGTCACAGCTGACGGGTCCTTACTGCATCCCGGAGGGATGTCGTCTCCCGTCCCACTTCAGGGTCAGAAACAGCCAGGCCCCCATACGCTGCCCAGAGTAACCGGTGACCGCCGGGGAGAACCCCGTCAGTGGTGACCCAGGATTTAAACTCTTGACAGGACTCATCCACTGGATCGCTCTTTCAATCAATAGTGAAAAGTTCCACGAATGTAGCGATGGAAAATCCCACCAGGATTTACCGTACGTGCCGGGCACCGGAAAACTTCAAAGACAAACAGCACCAGCGCAAATGGGAAAAGTTGAACAGCGACCTGTGGTTTCAAAAGAATAGCGAGAAGAAAAATGTGTCTCTGACATGAAATATTGTTTGCACTAATAAGTCTCACAGACTTCACGTGCGACCTTTGTAAACACACTTTACAAACACACATAAACACTGAGGGTACACCAAACAGCCCGTACGCATAGTCGGCGCATGCACGCACACAACATCAAAGTACATTGTGTCAGGGTGGCTTAGCGGTGAGAATGAAACAAGAGAGTTGTGTTCTGTACAGATGAAAGGCAGGAGAAAGCCGCTCCTCATTGTTGGCAAACCCATTGTCGGGCTGGGTTAAGATATGCACACTACTTTAACACTCCCATCTACACAGACAATACATGCACTGAAGTTGCTCAACACTAAGTATCAAGATCATAATGGAAGACTTTGTTTCGGGGGGAAGCCATTAAGGAACCTGAGATTTAGGGAGCAAAGAGACAATTGAGAATTTGAGAGTAAAAGAGCAGCGTGTGAAGGATTACATTCATTGTTGGGGCCTGGGCCTTTCAGCAAAGCATAAATAGATCAAAGGACGAGTCGTGGGGTGTCACTTAACTTGTTACGGGCAGCCAGGTCTGAAAAGCTAATCACACTCATTTAATAACCGTTGAAACGATGTAATAACATTTTTTTTTTAAGCATAAACAATGACTCGATTTAAACTTTTATCACATAGAACTATTAAACAGGCACATTGAGGAGCCCTTTTCAAAACAGGATTGACGCGTCCTGGGGTGCAAAGGTGTGTGTGTTTATTGGAGGGGTGGCATTGAAGAAGACACCAGGTTCTGGTTGGCAAAAGTTCTTCAATCAGATTTAAGTTCCGATCAGAGCTGTGTTGTTAGCGTGAATCCTAAAAAGTGATCTTATCCCTGTCATCCTGAAGCCTTTTGCCATAAATGGTTCTGTTTGTAATGTAAAGAGCCTGAATGTGTTACATATGATACGCGTCTCCAGTCTGACTACACTTACAAACCAAGGCTCTGTGTGGTTTCATGGTTATAGGTTTCAATTGACCAAAATGTGACCCGGTGGCAGACCAAACACAAAATTCAATGGTGCGCTCATCTCTTTGTGCAGTTAAGCACTGGCAACCAGCCATGCCAGGTGAGTGGCACAACTGTGTGCGTGTAAGCCGAGAAATTTGATGAGGTTCTAGAGCAGAGAAGAAATACTTCCATAGTACAAACAGTCCTAGAACAATTGTAGACAAACAAATGCTTCCCCTCGAGCAGGTAGAAACAGACTTAGGAGAAAATGCTGCCCAGGTGTTTTGAACAACCAGCGCCAAAGAGGGTTTGGTTTTGGATGTGTGGCAAGGCATTTAAGAAAAGCACAATGAGCCGCAGAGCCCGGGGTGGGATGGAAGAAAAGGTCGGAGAAAGATGAACAGATGCTAGCAAAGGAGTGAGCGAACAAAAAAAAAAAAAAACAATAAAAAAAAGTCATTAAAAATAGACGACGGCAACAAAAGCAGAGGGTAAACTACTGAGGATATGAGACTCCCAGGTGTCACCGGGATAAAAGTGGCCCTGTGTGACTGCCCTGACAAGACAGCGTCCCCTCTTCTCATTAGCAGATGCTTGGCCAAAGAATCTACCCACGCTTACACCGCCTACCCTCGAGAATCATAACTACAACAACAGCTTTCAGTGCCACTATGACTCAGACTTATCAATAAGCCGGGAGTGGGAGTGATATTTGGTTTGTGTCATTGTCTCTCCATGTGTGTCCTCTTACTACATTGTTTGCATGAATAGGGGAAAAATAACAGTCTTTTAAGCACACACGGAGGCCCCAGCATCCTATCAATCTGCCGTACAGCTCTCGCAGGCATCAAAGACTGCAAGAAAAAATAACCTTACACACCCTTACAAAACACACACGCACCCTGCACTTACCCACTTTTGTGCATATGTACACAAAGTCACACACCGTCCTCACAAACTGACTTACCCACACTGACAAGTGCGCGCGCACAAACACACACACACACACACACATTACATAAGCACCCTAGGAGTTTGGCAGAGAAGAGGCAAAAATCAGAGTGGGAGGCCAAGCACCTGGATGAACAGATTATGGTCTAAACCCCACCAGAGACACAACGATGATCTGCTACAAACTTCAATTTTTTACTCCTTAGTGAGGGTTCTGGGCCCCTCTTCGCCTGAGGAGCACTGCTAACCCCAGTAACCTTGGCTCACGGACAGTCCAATATCAGCTCCTCACTGCTGGTATTGACTGCTGAGGGCCTCCAGAAGTTCTCTTTGACGAAATATGTATCGTCTCAACCCATCAAAGTGAGACCGGATACATAAACTCCCCACGAGCCGATAGTTGTGCGCTGACGTGCTCATTACAGAGGTGTCACCATCCAAAATGGTGAGGTCCTCAAACATTGTGATGTATGGAATAGTACATGAGTTTTGGAAAATTACTGAGAGTAGATGCTCTTAGTTTTACTGTAGGTATTAATACTGGTTCATTTAGGGGACTGACGTTTGACATCGTGATGTCCAAAACCTCATCTCTACTTTCCCTGCACGCATAAATAACAACACAACCGAAGTCCCTCCTCGTGACAGCCTCTTGTATGTGTCATCACTGCAACTACCAGTACCAACAATATTCAGGAGAAAGTACAAACTGTCTATGTTGCCAAGGGCCGAGGTATGTTTTCTGTTCCTGAGGCAGTCACACCACCTGGTGGCCGCGATGCCCAACTCCAGGTACACGTCCATAGTTGAGCAGCGAGAAGTATTTACAGTGCAGAAGCCTAAAAGCTAAGGCATGTGTTCAGTAAATATTACCTTAACTTCAAGTCAACTTCAAGTTACTCTAAAAAAGTTAAACTAGAGGACGAATTTCAAATCAAGATCAGTAATCCTGATTTTGTTTATACGTGACAGATAAAACAAGTAATAAGCTACTCCTTTAGTTTTAGTGCACAACAGAAAGGCCAAAAGTTCAACTGAAATATGAGGGACCAGCCAACAGGATAGATTTCTCAAAATATTTTTAAATGAAAGCATATACAAGCCGATGTGCATGGATATGCTGAATATACAGGCTCAAATCTTCATCTTCGACGAGATCAAACTCAAAATTTGAAACCACGTTGACATCTGCCACAGTGGTTGTGAGAACTGTTGAATTCTAATTTATGGCATTCATACTCAGCCAAAAGGCCACAGGCTTATTTGAGAGGAGCCAAATCTTTGAATCTATCACTGGTAGCGAAATTAAAAAATCATGCCGGTTAGATTTGTGTCCAACTCTTTCCTCACCCGCTGACATTTCAACACTTGAAACTGTAACTTTGTGAGATCAGTGGCGGCTGCATTCCTGGCATCATGTTTGCTCTCTGCCATCTGGATCTCAGCTGATTGACTTTGATATCAGAAAATGTGCCAGTTGTTTTTCAAAAGCTTTTATTGAATTATAAAGTATCTAGGTTTAATTGTTTGGTTCTGAAGGGTTTCCTCTGTCACACACAGCTAATGTTGAGCAGAAAAATAAAGGGCATTCATTGTAAAAGTCTGATGGATCAAAAGCACAAGCTGTGCTTTGGCATGACTTTTGTCTTTATTTAACTAAGGGCTGAAGTGTTAACATGTGATCCGAAGTTGATCCAAAGGGACTCAGTCTAAATGGCTGTTTGTTTGTTGATCCTGCAATAAACTGGCAGAAATGAATGGACTTGTTATTGTTACATTTGAAGAACATCTGTGCTTTGTGTGTCTTTTTATTACATTTTTAACAGGAATTTTGAGAAGAAGAAAAAACACTGAATACTTGTGAAGATAACTGATGTATGTCAGAGACACTCTGTGACTGACAAGGCTTTGAAAAAGCATCCTTCGGTAATAAAGTGATAGCCTAATGTACACAATGATACAAAGGCAAAAAGAGTAATAACAACAGAACCAACATTCATTCTTCACCTTTAGACTACGTGCAATTTTACACAATACACAATAATAACCCTACTTTTTCGTGTTTATTATTACTTTATATATGATCTTCTTGTTTTTTGTCATCATCTTTAAGCATTTACATTCAGGTATGTGATAAATTAGTTCTGGTCTGGAAAAAAAAAAGATCAGTACATGTCTAATACAGAGCTGTCTACCAGGCAATAGCATCATGTCCAACAATACTTGGAAATGGGACATTTGTCAGCAAAGACTTACTCCATGGGGACGCGAAACTGGACGGTGTCAGGAGGCTGCTCTTTTCCCGGCCGCACCAGGGTCAAGAACCAGTTAGGTCTAAAGATCCTCAGCTGGGGGTTCCCAAACTGGTAGACATTGCGCCTGAGAAGAGATGAGGAGGCAGACACATGTCATACACATGTTATTGTTTCCAAACCTACAGGTTTTCGGAAACCCTGAAATATTTGTTATTTGGAACAAACTGTGCTATTTTATAGATCAACACAATTGAGAAGCACACCCTTTGGAGTTTCTATACCTAAATGGGTTTACGCTACTGGGAGAAGACCCAGAAGTCTCTGAAGGGATTACATATGTCTTTTGGTTGCACGACTGCCTTGGGATCCCCCAGGAGGAGGCTGAGTGTGTCGCTAAAGGAGACTTGTTGCCTTTATGTCTCAGCCTCAAATAAGCAGGAAAGAAATTGAAGGATAGAGGGATTCTTATCCATCTGTCCAAACATACCTCATATATTCTTTTGCAACACGTTATATCAATGTGCATGCGAACATATAATAATTTCATGTCATTATAGTGTGACATAATAACTGTTAACTGTTGTTTTAGCTTAATAAATTGCATATCCAATTGTATGTATGTAAGTGGCTCTATACCATACCTACATGCTTCATAATGTTCATGTGTCATGCTTGATTGTTTTATAAATTCTTATTTGAAGACATAATGAGACATTATTACCCAAATGTTTTAAAATATGTAGCTATTGAGCCCCTCGCCCTGCCGACCATGACCACACTGTCAGTGTACCTTGACTCAGACTGCATGCTAGCAGCCGTTTGTTTTTAGCATAGTTGGCTAAAGCTAACAGTGTGCCCACCACAGAAGTTAACCAATTTCGTGAGGATATTAGACAAGATAAACATTTCATATTTGATAAAAATGTATAATTATCACCAAAGAGCTTGTGGTCAGCACAATGTTGACAAAAAACAACCCGTCTACTCGGTTACAAGCTAAAGTTAGCTGGGTTTGCTACGTTACCAAACAATAACATCATTAAATAAAACAGCGAAGAGCTGCTGCCCATTACTGTAGGTTTGTACTCTGAATATAAGACCTTGTTACTTACAATATTCGTGTTACTGGCATGATGCTTGAGAGCAGACCTACGCTGCTGGCTCTCTCATTTGTAGTTTCTCAAGGTTGTTAAACGATACACGTGCATGAATGTGCTTCCGGGATAACTATGGTACGCATGCGCACTGTAGTCACCGTTTGCCCTTCGAGTGAAGTTCAAACATCTGCAGAACCAGACTGTGGCTACTATTCAGTAACTTTAGATTATGTTTAAGTATTTACATGCTAGCTAACCTGCCACTTGAGATCAACACAAGAAGCATAAATAGATATATATATAAAAAATCACATATTTTTGTGTGAACAAAACAGTTGAATTGGGGGATTGGTGTGTTTGTATATAATTCTCATTTGACTCTGCTCCCATGTGTTCCCATTTGTTCCCATTTAAGGGGTTCCTTTGATTGCAGAGTTAAGGAATCCTGTTGCATTGATCATTTTCTCAGAGCATGTATGGCGCTGAAGCAGCAGAGGGAGACCTTGTTCCATCTCTGCGTCAGACCGCCTGTGCCAGAGTCTCAACTCAGACCATATCGAGATGCACCTGCAGCAAGGGTAGGAATGATTGAAGGCCCCCTGAGTGGAACATGAGTCTCTGCTCAACTGGTTCAGACCTGGCAAGAAAATTGACCACACTGACAGCCCACACTGCAAGGGAGGGGAGTTTCCATCAGTTAAGATGCCATAAAGTGTATGTGTGTGGAGGGACTTAGGCTTTGGATTGTTATGTGGTTGTTGTAATGTCAACCAGTTGACACAGACATTTTATCAAACTGTATCAGTCTGTCATGTAAGCCTTACAGTTCTCCACAGTTTTTTTTCTTTTTTCTTCAGCATTTGTTGTTTACCTGTATTTGAGACCCGCAGCACATTCTACAAGAAAGCAAAAACTATTATCTCTGACTGTCACAGAGACTGGCTTTTGGAATGTCTGTAAATAAGTCGGGATTGTCCTATTTGTCTTTGGTACTCCTGCCACAACCAAGTGTATTTAGAAGATCAGGAAAAGAAAAAAATAGCTTTAAGATGAAACAAACAATAAACATAGGCCTCGACCGTGGCTTATTGAATGTCTCTCAGCATGAACAATTTAATTGCCGTCGTCCTGAACTGTAGATGAACCACTTTGTACTCATTTCAAGTGGGGAAATGCAAAAAAAACCCAGACTTATCCCAAAGCTAACACTGCCTTATGTAATGGCAGTCATATGCGGGGCATTTTAAATGAACTTGCATTACATCATTCCTGTAGCTGAAAGGCGGTTGTACCATTTCCATGTGACTATTCTTTGTAAGGGTGCCATGTGGAATAAATCAACATTTGTTCGAGTTCAAATTATGCTCATGGGGTATAAATAATTAGATAAACTAAACTAGGTAAGTCATAATCCTATTAGATATTCAAGATTCAATAGAAATACAAAGCTAATTTTATCCTAAGGTCCACTAGTAAGAGCTACTTGCTGCAGATCGACATGAAAAAACACAAGAAGTGCTCTAGTTTCTTGAAAATTGGACTGAAAAGTGGAGGCACTCATAAAATCATTCTTAATTTGAAAGAAAGATTATTGTATTTTTTTTAAATACGTTTGAATATTTAAAAACTATTGTATTTTCCTTTACAGGTAACATTTATTACCTGTATAAAAATAACCTTTTCATGAAAAACATAATGCAATTATTATTTTATATTCTAAAATGTATTCTTAAATGTAAAATATTTTACAATTTCCTTAAAATCATATTCAACTTTTGTCTAAATGCATTGAAAGAGTTGGAACAGAGTAACAGTTAACATCTGTATCATCACAACTTTGACAGAGTTTGATCCACCTTCTTCTGGTTGTTGTCAGGTCTTCAATAAATGCAGGTTCTCTGGTAATATTCAAGGTCACATGAGCTCATCCCATCAAACATCTTCCACCAGTTTGAAAGATGATTTTACTTTTTGTCTTTTAGTCTGTTCAAAGGCTGCTGTTAATTTTTTTAAAAACATTTTTGACCAAATGGAACCACTCTTCATGTTACTTTGTGTAAACCGTGTGATGCCCCTAACTCATCAGTTGAGTGCTGTGATAGCATTTTTCTTTAACAATGAAATTCATCACCTGATCATCCACCACTAATATCTACTGTGGACAAGCACATCTATTGGTGAACATTTTTTTTTCCCACCCAGGCTGTTTATTTAATCAAAGAGTTTACCCTTTTTTGTGTGCTAGGAGTAAAACTGCTTCACTTGCATCGACCGCTCCTTTGAGTGCTTTTTCTGAGTTCATGGCGACGGCTTCCAAGTGCAGATGTCACATGTTGAATAAACTCCAGATGTGATGTGGCATTTAATAGGAAAAAATAAAGGAACAGCGCACAGATTTCCATGGAAAAGATTTGTACTCGTTTTTCGCAGAGACACACTTGTTTGTGAGTCTGCTTTTTGTTATCCACAGAAAATGTACAACCCTGAGCTCTCCTTGGCCTGAGACTAGCAGCTTGCAGATGGTGCAGAAGCAGTAGTAGTAGCTGCAACCATAACATCAGTCCGGCTGCCAGAGTTTAGGAAAGCGTCAGTCAGTGCAGACAAGGCCAGGTTCAGGGGGAGAATGTGGGGCCTGCAACATGAACCAGTTCAGCCTTCAGCCAAAGGTCTGGTCACACACTCTTGTCCAACTCTGCCATTTATAGATGTAATTCAGACTTGCAGATGCAGTGCAGACTTGATTCATCAGTTTTAGTTGCTTTTTGAACGACTGCTTAAAAGCTTATGATACAGTAGCTCCAGTGATGTCATTACTTTTCAGTGTTGACAATAAATCTAGATATACTCCATAAAGCTAAAGTCTTCCTCTGGAGCATAACTGTCTGGCATTTATGCAGCATGCATTTTGGCAGCACAACAGACACCTACACAGCTGCACGGATACATAGAGCTTTTCACACAGTTACACTTATACGTGCTGTAAATGACACCTCATCAGACAAAAAGTGTTGGTGCTGACTTTCAGCATTTTTTCTTTAAAAGTTTTGGTTGAGAGACTCAACAGAGGTCACTGTTTTTACAACAAAAAATACTCTATGCTCACATTTCGTTATGGGCACGTACATATGTAGAGCAAAATGAGGAGGGTCAACGCCTGTGGAAGTGGAAAGTGTTTGTGAGACAGCACAAAAAGGGGAGAAAGTTTGGGTGAAGGAATGAGAGGTGGATGGACGGAAACACTTCAGTCTACAGTGGGATTGTCCCGCCAAGATCAGGCACTGCGGCCACATGGAAACTTTCCCCTTCAAACTCTAAAGCAATCAGAGAAGTAGTTGGTATTGAATATCCTAGAGAAGGGGAAAAACAGCCAATTGAAGATCCAGGCACAAACCTTAAAGAGTATGAAAGCTATATTGGATTTTGGGGCTTGTAACAAGATCTACTATTGTAGTGTTTCTCAATGAAACCAACTCAGTTTTCCTCAAAGGAGGACCAATGGATTCTGCAAGACACACAATCTATACTGGGAATCAGATAAAGAAGAAGTACCTAACCTCATGGCATGGTTTCACAGAAGAGAGGACAACACCTGCAATATTCTGTCACAGGCTATTACAGTAGGGGTGGTATGTACCACAAGCGGGGATGAGACAGGTCTCCATCAGAGGAGATAGTCCTCATATCTTGGGGCAACTATTCTCATCTTTACAATCTGTTGTTGATGTTCCAGAGGTGGAGAATGTGGACCTCTGTGCTTTCCTATCTCCGACGGGTCGCTTAACTAGTCATTCAATCAATGCTATTCCTTCAGATGCAATTTTGACATTTTCCAGCCAGTTGGTCAGTTGATCAGCTGGCATCACTTTAACTATTAGGTGGATCGCTAAGAAATTTAAACAGCAGTGGTGATCGTCTGACTTTGCACCAGCACAATTATTCACCACCTAAAACAGCTCAATGTACAGTGACACAAACATTAAACATATTTCTGATACTGAAGATAGAGAAGTCAGTAAGAAATTTTGCAAAGGCATGATATTAAATGTATTATTCTTATTCATCTTCACTGTTCGTCAAGTAAATATGAAGTTGCCAAAGGTCACCTAAAGGTACCCAAGATTCAAAACTAAATGACCAGAAAAGATCAACTTTAATTAGCCATAAGATTGCAAATAGGAACTTTGTGATTGGTGACAACAACTCAGCCCTGTGGGACTGACATATGTCAAAACTACCAAACTCAAACATGTTGTCCGCAGCCTGCAGAACATGGGGCAAATTCTCCTCCGAGGTCCTTTCTTAGACAACAAACACGTCAAAAAGGCAGGGGACAGACATGAACATCATGTTACCGCTGCCCCATTAGGAGAGTCCACACAAATGACGCTCTCGTGTGGAGTGGCAGCAGCTCTGCAGCAAACAGAGCATCGTCAAAGACTGCGAAATGACGCATAAATCAACAGCTGCTTGTCCCGGATTACACCTTTAACAGTTGACTCCAAAAGGCAGACAGCATCCTAAAGGATCCTGCCTTTTATCTGTCAAAAATGATGATCACAGAAAGCCTACAGATCCATCAAATCCCGCAACACCAGATTCAGGAATAGCTTTTTTGTCAAAGCCATGACCATGAGCTCTGATCTGACATCATTTACAAGTATTAATCAACTAATTGAGTATAAATGGAATTTATGAAAGTTTTATTAACTGTGAGATTTAATATTGAAGGCAATATGGTTTTTGTTTATTCTTTTTTTGCATTGAAGTGAACACTTTATCTTGCTATTATTTGGATCTTTACAAAGGAACATTACTTTAACACCAGGATATATTTTTTAAATAATTGCAGCTTGGAGGGAGGAGTACACTTTGACACACAAACCATAAACCATTAGCCTGTCCTCACCATACCTAATTAAACTCTTGCCCCCTTGCCATCAACACTAAATGAACGGTTGGAGATGGTGACCAATTCAGGTCAGATTCTTCTGTTTTTTTTTTCAGATCCCATGTTCACACACGCAGAGGGAGCTGGTGCATGCCACGCAGCAGTCCTCTAACTATTATTAGCCAAGAGGGTCATGAGCAGTTTGGATGGTGTGTAAATTTAGACCCTCCCCCCTGGATGTTCCGTTGAAGTCATCAACGTGACCTCTAACCCAGGAGGTGGACTGCCGCTGGGCTTATTGTGAACTTGAAGTTCAGGGTTCATCAACAGAGCACGTTTATGTCTTCATGCAAGGCTCCGTCACATGACAACAGACAAACTGACTGTTTAGCGCCCTTTTTCACGCTTAAACATGTCGGTGCAGAAAGAAGCGCCTTTGTTTTTTATCAAGAAGATCATGTTTTAATGCCCTCACTTAATAGTTAGAGTTTTATTCATATTACCGGAGATTTCTTTAAACTGACCACAGATGCTTTAAGTTAAAGTGTATATTTTCACACAGGTTCCCAGAGCCTTATCCAGTGTCTCTGCCTCTGCCAGAGCTATGTGATGGATCAGGAGGGCTGAAATGCATAAACGGGGACAGGGGGAACTGATCTTCAAGGTATGTCAGCCGACACTCTCAGGATATCTGGTGCACAGTACCACCGAGGACCTCAACCTACAAACATAACATTGTTCAAGGTATGATTCCGCTTGTCTTATTTTTGGGTCTAATAAAGTTGCTGTTGGATACCATTAGAGCCATGACCATAGATCAATAAGAAATTGTTCAGATAAATAGATTTTAACTGGAATGAACTGATGAAAGTTACGTTCAGAATGATTTTTGGCATTCTTTTTTATTTGATTCAATGTCATGCATTTTTATTGGCTCAGAAAACAAGTTTAATACGAGCAATACGGTTGAACCAGTAGCACTATGTTGACATTACAGCTCCAGACACAATAGATGTTGACAGTCTAAATGCCATCCTGACAAATCACACCATCACCCGCTACCCTTGAGCCACCCATAAACACCATTCTTGCCCTCAGATGTCTTATGCAGACCCCGTGATTCATACAAGACATTACACATCACACAATCTATCTTAAATTATGCCACAACAGTTTGTGGCTTGATTTTTTCTCCCTTCTTTGCTTGCATTTTATTTTGCACAAATCAATAAAGTTTCCCAATGCACAATAGATCCAGTGCTCCTTAAACAAGCCAACAGGCATTTATACATACACTAAACTCATCTCACTCTTAATGATTGTTTAAATAAAAAGTCCTAATCACCTTTTAATGTCAGTTGTAACGACTGCGGCCCATCATATTTATCATATTTGGTTTCAACATGTTGATAATATGGGGTTGGAAACAATTTTCTGAGAATGTATGGCAAATTCCTCAAAATACAGGCTTATACTCACTTTTAAAGTAATGAGGGTTTTACGATTTGTTTATTTTATTATATTGAAATGTCTTAATGTGTGTTTTGGAAAAAAGAACCAGCATCAAGACTAACGCTTAGAGCTCTGGGTATTTTTCCCAAATAGATTGCAATGACATTTTACTTTCTCAAAAGTGAAATTGATCAAAGTTGACTTGCTTAAACTTAAGGTAACAGTTAAAACCCTTTGTCCAAAACGTTGTGTTAGTTATTTTTCACTCACAGCTAAAGTCATGTCAAGCCATGTCTAATTGACACACCTCTCTGTCTACCAAACCACCAGATGACAACTCCGAACAATTTTTACGCACGGAGAGCGCAGGCAGAATGTGCCTGCACGCATGGGTAGGGGGGGTTCCCTCCCTTCCCATCCGGGCTGCCCGTGGCCTCCTCATCGCGACGGGCATCTCTAATACTTTGTCAAACCCTCTTGATCCCCGTTTCCCTCTCTCTAACGTTCCCCCGAAGAAACAACCCGGCGTTACGTCAGAAAGTGCAGGGCAAGCAAGAGAGCGTCTTAGGAGCTATTCGTAGGCATTGCTGCCAAACCCGGCTCCGGGCTGTTCATGAGCTCACTGCAGCCAAAGCAATTCACAAATCCAACTCTTTTTAAACAGCGTCAATCCTTGGTAAGTCAAATATCAATCTATACTCTATCGTTTCCTCGCTGTTTTTTTTTTTATCCTCACAGCTTTCTTCACATGACAGGTCTCTGTTGCTGGCACAATTGCGCAAAAAACCAAACAGGAGAGTAAACGCTTGTAAAGAAAGAGAAAAGTCTGGCTTACACTGCAGCCTCACTGACAGCACCTTTACATGATGAGGCAACAGAGATTTTTGTCGTTCAGAGGTTTCTGCAGCTTTTTTCGTGTCTGAGTCTTTGTTGATCTCAAAAAACAACATGCCCCACGCTCGAAATAGGAACCCCAGCCCCATCCCCGAGGTAACATGGGACACGGGACTGAAGGAGATGAACGAGACCTGGAAAGGAGCGATTGCCTGTCTCGGGGTGGCCGTCTTCTTTGTAATGACCATTGGGATCATATACTGGCAAGTGGTGGACCAGCCCAACAAGAACTGGATCCTCAGGGGGACTTTTAGCGGTCTGATCTGGGAGAGAAGGACCCACTCGCTGGTCATCCAGACTCTGGCGGAGGACAAGACTTACGTGGAGATAGACGTGGGGAACGTGGGGAACCCGGACATCGAGGTTCCCTTTGTGAGGAACCTGTGCTGGCTCAATAAGACTGAGTTCTGCTACACGTGGGACTCGGTGGCCGAGGTGAAGATCTCGCTGGAGGCGAATGAGGATGCGGAGACGGAGTGCTACAGCATGACCTGGGCGCCGGTGCACTGTGATGTGGAGCTGAAGGTAGGTGCGCACAAAGTGCACAGAGTCAGTCTGCACCGCAAAAATAACACCGAATCCAAAACAAAACAGTTTCATAAAAGAATTTGATCACAGACTTTCATTTCTCAACGCGAAACTATTACTGAGCCTGTTTGAAACACGTGACTGAGGGCCTCTGCTTTGTGAAGGGACATGTACCATTGGAGTATTACACAAGATTTATACTTGGGACCAACGCTAGTAAGAGATGCTTGCTCTTATCCACATTTTTATTTTAAAAAATAAGGCATATGTGAATTATCCTCCCCTATCTTGAATTATCCATTTCCCCAGGATGCTATCATTTTTGTGGCTTTTCTGAATTTGAAATGCTTAAATAAGTCATATCCAACATGTTTTTGTGATTCAGTTGGAATTTCGATATTAGGCAGCCATTATGTATTAGGACTGAGGGACACAACACTTCAAAGTCCATCAAAGCCCTTGAGATGTTCTTGAGTTTTGGATATTCCGAACTTTAAGGTGCCACTTGATTCATTTGGAAACTACAACCACATTGAATCTTTTTCGTTTCGATAAACATTTATTCCCTGCACAATACTGTACAGCTCAAGTGGTATTTAATTTTATTCTCAAATGCACTGAACTTTTTCAAACAATCCTTGGGAAGGTCAGTCCACCCACACTTAAACGTTCTCCCCTATAACGCCCTGCCATGTGGCCTTACTGTTCCCAGAAAAGCTCCCCATGCCCAAGTAGCCGTTCTCCTAATTTCCCAAATCCTGCCCCGAACCTGTCAGGTGACCAGTTGGCAGGAGGCATAAGATAAAAATTAAGGAGCTTCCAGTTTGCGGATTTCAGAGGTATGTGAGGGGTGTTGGAGGTGGGGGGAGCTTTTTCTTAGAAAACCCTCTTGTCATTCAACCCCCAGTGCGTGCCATACTTTCTTAGACAGTCTCATGTACCAGCATAATACCTTGCATTTAAATTGTATACGCTAATCTTTCAGTTGCCTTTTATAAATATGTCATTTGCATTCCCTCATAGTTGAAATTCACAATGGCCCATGCAACGGAAATGTTCAGAGAAATTTTTCTTAGTCTTTTAATTTGAATGCACTAAAGTATCAGGATGCACTAATAAATAAAACACCATTGGACCTTTAGATATTTGAGAATGTAAAAACAAAAATAAACTGTAATAAAAGGTTTGACCATATCGTTTTCTGCAGGAGTCAGAATAAACTAGACATTTATTGATTGTTTCTGTCTTTTTGGGCCATTGACAGGACTGTTTCTCCATGGCCAACGTGTCCTGGTATGGGGGTGCCAGTGTTCGGGGTCAAACTTGGCCGATAAATGATCAAAATGCAACAATGCAGCCCTTCATCGTCAGTGATCTTAAGGACACTCCCGCTGGGTTTGGCTCTGCCCTGGAACGCTACTTCCTGGGTTCATCAGGTAAGGGACGGGACTGACTGTATCCCTCATGGCCGGCAATCAGTGAGCAAAGGCTCCTCTCTGCAGACACAAATACAGAGATCTGCTCTAATCTAATATGGCACGGGGTCAGCTGTTTCTGCACATTTACCGAGGGATGTGGTAATTTGACTCCTCATCAGCTGGTCCACAATGCGCGGTGTGAATCCTAGGGTGTGAGGGAAGACCTTTGGACAGTGTAGTGTTTTCTTACCCCCTCAACCTCTCATGTAAGTGTTTGTTTGTGTTTAAAGAGAAAAAAAAGTATTCTGACGCAGCATCTTTATAACTGTGCTGATATATTGGTTGCACAGCCAATATACCCAGGCAGACCCAAATTGTAAGCTTATACTGTCTGTGAAATGTTGGTTTATTAATCTAGAGATTAGACTACAAAGGGAAGCAAACCACCTTTAGCATCTTAGATTAACTCACAGTGATTGAGGTGTAATTGCCTTTTGTCTCTATAAAAAGGGCCGTTTGGATGAGGGCTCTGCTGACTTGTATAACTCAACGATTTATATTTGGGGTGTTAGATTTTGGTGTCTGGTGCCCCAGATTTTCTCCTGGGGCAAACTGAGAAGGCAGGACCCACTAGCAGATGTAAATGGTTAATGTGACTGATGTGGAGCGTGTACAGTGTTTGTGGTTATTTATTTGTGCATTAGAGTACAGCGTTATGCTCAGAGACTTTGGACTCTCATGTTGTCTTAATCTGGTGTTTGGCATCTGAGCTGCTGTTCAAACCAGCCAGTCATCCGAGACTGATTATGTGATTGTTAGCATTCAACAGTTGTTAGTTCGCTTTATACATTTATATGATATTATATTTGACCTGTTGTGTCAAATACAACTGAGAGTAGTTCAAAGACAGCATTTGAGATGTTGAAACTGCAGAATCAGACTGGTTGATCCACATTTTAACGCCATTATGTTGCATAAAAGAATCCAGGCACTTACAATTCATGCAGTCCACTCCTCTGAAAAGCAATGATTGTTTGGGAATCGAGAAATAAAGGAAAAGAGACCCTGAAATGATGAGGACCTGAAATGTTCGTGACGTTTTGTTAAGGGAATAGGTGATTTAACACAATGAAACGTGCCCAGTGTATACAAAATGTCTGTTAATCTATTCAACAAAAAGAAACAGGAATAATTCAATCAATTTTTTTAAATCAAATGTGTAAGTTGTTCAGACATTTTAAACATTTTCTCAACCTTTTGGAGATTTAAATGAATTATTGAAATGTCAAAAGCAAAATCTTTTTATTAAAAACTCACTGTGTTGAAATATTTAGGTTGTGTCAGTGTGGGACGCAAAGGGACAAAAGTAAAGACATCATCCACAATGGAAGACATGACATAAACATTCATTTATCATGACTTCACTGAGTGTTAACAGCCTCGCTCACATTCATGCACCTACTGACAGAAGCAAATGCACACGTGTGTGCACAAATGCAGTCCTTCGCATTTCGGTATGTTACATAACCGTGTGAGCTTAACTACAGTCACATGACTTAAATCCGTTTCCACCTTGTGAGAAAAGACCTTGTTCATTTTGTTTTGTTTCTCCAAAGAACTTTGTACGGGGAAAAAATGGAAAAAAGAATACACACACACAGTCTTAAATGTAGCAAATTATGTTTGACATTGACAGTCAATGTTTTTTAACATAAAAGTTGAAAAAGGATGTTTTTATCCTTTAAAGGCTGATCGAAAACAAAATAGAGAAAATTCTAATGCTTTTATTTTGCCCCTTAACAAAACATTATAAGTTATTATTATAAGTATTATTGTATAAAAGTATTATTGTATATTTACCTTTTTATGATGTACAATAAGTAAAAATTATTGTAGAATAGTCTTCTGCCCTCTAGTATCAGGTATGTCAGATTGTGCACAACGTAATTTTATTTTTACCATAGAAATATGTAAAGGAAAACTATAGAAACTGTATTAATCAAATATGATACACACAGCTTTGTAGCTTTAATTTGGCTCTTTGATTTGCATGATGTAAACTTTTGGGCTCCATTCAACAGCTATAGACATAAATGTAAACCTGTACGGTGCTTCAAATTACTCTAAATTTAACATCACAGAGAGTTTAAGCATACATATTTGTTTTTGCTATTTGTTTTTGCTCTCATGAAGCAAATCTTATTGAATGTAGAGGTCAGATCATTTGCTGAGTATAAAGGAAAGACCATATCCAAAATAATCTTTTATGCATACCCCGTTAAATATCAAATATCATTTTGTAAAGCTTATTTTTATGCTGCTTCGAAAAAAGACACTCAGGAGTCTCAGTCTGCCTGTGGGGGTTCTTACTATATGAGGGCTGTAGGATTTCTCATGCGTACATAAATCTCCCTTCAGTTGAAATCTTATAGCTATGATGCAGCCTCTCTTCCTGAATTCGCCTAGTGGGAGCAAACATGCTGCCGTTTTGATATAATATTAGGACAGCTGTTTGAACCTCTTGACTGTTGCACACGTGACGCGTTTGCATGTGACCTGTCTTCACTGACTCTAGTTAGTCAGAGGAGAGCATTATAAATGTGGTGGGAGCTGTTGGGGTGTGACTGACATTGCTAACCTCAGAGGACCTCTGGGGATGGTCGAAGACTTAAAACGGAGGGACTGAAACTTGGAGTAACAAAGCAGACGTAAACACAGCACGCAGGTGCAGGTGATTCTGACAAGAATTAGGGAAAGAGACAACAAGAAAGACATTGTAAGGGAGGATGTAGAAGTAAACCAGGGAGACCGGAGACAGAATGTATGCAGACGTGGAGCAGAGTGACATTTGAGAATGTTACCAACTGCAGGAACTTGTCACAGCCCCAGCTGTCTTTATCCATACAAAAACAGCAAAGCGGCGAAGAGCCGATTAGATGTTAGGGAAGCCAAATGAGGAGAAGTCAAATGAAAACAAACTCAGCCAGCTCGCAAAAGAGCAGCATCCTGAAGCTTTTGCTTTGGGAAGCTTTTGGGATCATTGAGCAAATAAAAGATAAACATGCTGGTGGCCTTTAAAACTGTAAACATTTTTCTGTCAAGGCTCTCCATCAAATTAAATCTCTATCCCCATATGTCTTTTTCAACAAGGTTTTGTCTTTAACCGGTTAATTAAAGAAAGAAAAGTAATCTCAATTTTTTAAAGCTGACTCAGCCTTTTAATTCGATATTTTAATCAAGTTATCAATTTAGTAACCATTTATGTATATGTATTTAATCTAACAAATGTCCATTTAATTAATCCAGTTGAAATGTATTTTGTTCTGTTTGCATGTAGTTGATTAATATAATTTATTTATCCTTGTGTCAACTTAGAAAGGTCAGTTTTCCTTTTGTATTACAATTGCCCTGTTTAGTTTTCTTGTAGCATTATAGATAAAAATATAATTTCGGGTCGAATCGAATGGATTTTACTACAGCCTCTTAAAATGTTTTAACCACCTTCAGCCCACTGAGGTGTTTGGTCTATGTGTGCACGCATAACCTCTCTTCCCATAATTCATTTTAGCCTTTTTCCCCCTCCGGTTCTCCTCTTTATCTTTTATTCTTTTTTTTGTTTTATTTTACTCTGTGACTCAGTGTTTCCATGTGGGATACTTGACTGCTGCTCATTTGTTGCTGGGTATATCAGTGGAGAGCAGCCAAGCACAACTGAGAGATACAGACAAAACTCATGAAACTGTCATGGTTTTTCTAATTTTGTCCTCCCGATCAGCCTAAGAAGATTCAGCAGAGGTTCTTAAAAACAAATTAAAAAAGTAAAATCATCAATCTGTTTTAAAGTTTTGTGAAAAAATCCTATTAAATGTTAGGCAAGCAACAACAACAAAAAACCTCTCTACTTGTTGAGTTACAATGAGTCTAAGGTTTTCACACATACAAATGAGGAAACCATTTTTATTTTGTTTTCCGCCAGTACTGCTAGATTTCATCTTGATGTCAAATTCTAAGAGTGGCAACGACACAGGCACCTCACAGATTGGTTCACACATGTGTTTTGTTTTTTAAGATCCCTTTTCCAAACAGCTTCTGCTGAAGTATTTCTCCATTATTTTTGCTCTGTTTATGCCAAGTCAAGATCAAGGAGTCAGGGAGATTTCCTTGTTGAGAGAAAACAAGCTGCTCAGGAACACACACACCCGTGTGTGTGTGTGTGACTGGCTCAAAAAGGTCAGGGAGAGGTCCCCGGGCAGCTGCCCTGAGAAAACCTTGACATCCCCCAAAAAAGAAAGATGTGAAACGCTCAAAGAATCACTCACTCCGTCAGCGGAGGCTTTGTCAAAAGCAGGCTGCCATCGTCTGCACGAGGGGCGCTACTGTGTGAAAATCACCCCACAAAAAGGTTCCGGTCTGCCGCCCATTATTTCTGTAGAGGGCAGGGAGCGAGCTGGACCTTTCGATGGAGCTTTGAGGGACCTGCTTCTGTGCGCAATCGCATCCTCATCAGCGGGTCTGTGGTCTGGGGCCGCTCACGTCGTAAATGTCTCCGATTAGGCCAACAGGGATGATGGTGCATGACGTCATTTACATCTGGGATCTTCTTATCAAACCTGCGGACGGCCGTGTTTTCACAGAACACGGTGTCTCGCAGTCAAAACAATAAAGATGAGCGATGAGAGGAGTAGAGCAGAGAAAGTGCTTCGTTATTTTTTTTTCAATAAGCGGGATTTGGAAATTTACTACCATGGCAGGATCCCAGTTTTGTGGCCATCAATTTCTTGAGGTTGGGCACAGAAACTAAATTTCCATTGTTAAGGAAATACATGCCTGAACACACACGGAACGCGCACAGCCACTTGGTGATTGTTTCTGTGTGCATTTTTATAACCCCAGTCAGCTCCGTAAGCGTGCGCAGTCGTCGTAAATAACAGTATAAATATGACAGGTAAAAGAGTGCAGCCCATCTGGTCCACAGCAACAGGGAGGCAGGCTGCAGCGTTTTCCCTCAAAGCAGGTTTAGACCGCCCATTAAAACCATCCTGACCCCCGAGAGGGTGCACGGGGTCACCTCCAAACACTGAGTAAAAGGAAGTGAAGAACGTTTACGGTCCTATAAGTCCTGCCCTGTTTTTCTTGGACGTCTGTAGTTTCCCAGTAAAGACAGAGTGTGTGAGCGTGTGAGAAAAAGCCTGCGTGTTCACATGCGTGTAAAGGTTATTTGATTTGTGCATGCGCTCAACGACTGTAAAATTGAGGAATGCGTGTGTGAAATCATTCAAATCGGCCTGTTAAACTTCATTCATATTTACATTTGTCGCTGCCTCGGAGGCGAGAGGACATTTTCAGTATGATGTGTAATTTTACTTTTGAGAGCGAGTGGAAAATGTTTTATGGGAAGCTTGGAATTTTTAAGAAATTGTTCTAAAAATAGGGTCGCCCCATTCGTTTCCTCCCAGCGTCCCACCTTGGCTGTAACTCAAAGCCTCAAACCTGCGTCAGTTTCTTTAAATGACCCACTCCCTGTTCTCCTCCTCCAGCATGCACATCCAAAAATGCATTTTTTGTGTGTTATGCGCACAGTATAATCAAGCTTAGACCAAAAAAAAAGGAATCATCCTGGTGCACACAATATAAGCAGAAATGTATGGTGATGAAAGGCATGGCGATGATTTAACTAAGATTACAAATCGTAATGTGCTGTTTGGAACAGTAATTTTCACATTTTCACATCACATTTGTCTTAGGCTCTGTTTTGTCTGCTCTCGTGAGAAATAAGTGTGACTTCAGAAGTCATGCTTGCAAACTTCAACTCCTCTTTCCATCCAGTTGGCACTTTTGGTCTAACTGCACACTGCTTGCTGTATCTGCACATCTTTCTTCGAGGCTGCCTGGTGTCTGGTGTACTCTCGTAGCTTCTATTTCCACTGCCTGTGTTTCACTTTCATCCTTCCATAAAGCTGGAACGTTTGCTGCCCTGACCCGCTTTCGCCTCCACTGTACAGTTAAAACATACACTGTTTTGAAATGCTCTTCCTTCAAGATTAAGTCAGAGATTTATAACCAGCAGTATTTTATATATTAAGAAATCTCCTTAAAAACACAGGGGATGATATGTCGGAAAGACTCATTTAAAACTGCATTTATCTGCCATACATGAAGCTGTAAGATGCAATAGGTTGGTGACCTAACACCTTGTGAGAAGCAGCTGACGTGTTACTAGTATCTCTTTGACATTATCCATTGCAAACACGTGAGAATTACCCAATGGTTCAAGACTCTTCACTGGCTTTATGCAGTACTTAAACACTGATCTCTAAATCTATTAATCTGATTAGAAACTGGTTGGTACATAAGTATCTTGCACGCTCCCGGTTCTTACTTACAGGAGAACAGTGAGTGTATTGAAACTAGAGAGGGCGGCTTTCGTGAGCCAAACTCTCAGTAGCTTCTCAGACTGTCTAATCAGTTCATAGATCTGCAACCAATCTCAAATCCTCTGTTTGGGCACTTTGAGCTGCTTGTGCAAAAAAAAGAAGCCAAGTTCCTAGGTCGGTGTCTGGGTTAATGGCTGGGCTCGATACCGGTCTGCGTTTGGCCGACATTAGATGGGAACGACGCATAGCCACGCGGAGCGGAAAGGAAGAGGGGCTAGTTAAACCTGGGAGGGAGAAGATGGGAGTCAGGTTGGGGGAGAAGTGGTGAGGGTATAGGTAACCGGAGAGGGGCAAGGCATTCCTTGAAGGGCAGCTACATCTGTGGACACAATTTTCTGCTATCCACAATCTTGTCATTTCGCTTTGCAAAAGCTTTACATGCTTAGGAGAGAGCGGGAGAATACATCCTAGCTTGAGGTTTTAAGAATATAAGCAGACTCATTTGGTTCAGAATCAAACACACTTGATAATTAGCAACTGAAGCTGGTGACTATTTGTGACCATTTGTGTGCCAGCATCTAGCATCAGTTTGCTAGGTACGACATGATCTCACTGTTCTCTAACTGATGATTTAGTCTTAGTTTTAGTCATCACACTGTCGTCCTGTGCATCTCGTCTGTCTCCCCCCATGCAGGTGTCGCGGTGCTTGTATCTCCTGATATCCCCCTGCAGCTCGGGGTGGACAGCAGACAGCAGTTCTGCCTGCAGTCCCTGCCTAGTATGGAGCGTCTCCCTCTGCAGTATACTGTGTGTGTGGCCCACAATGTGAAGGCGGCTCACCAGGAGGCGGTGCGGCAGCTCTCTGAGCACAGCAGGGAGCTGCCCAACATGAAAGCACTGTGGTGAGTTCAGTTTGGATTCAAAGCCGAGCAAAGTTTGATTTCCCAATGTTGGTAAGTCAAACGCTGCTGGATCAGCTAGAGGAACTCTGAGGAGACATCTCCGACAGCAGCAGGTCTTGAATGATTCCTCCATCTGCCCGATAGGCTGCCATTCTGGAAGCTGCTCGCTAATGTCGATTCAGGGCCGAAGGTGGAGAGGGAACTGAGAACCTTCTCAAATCGTCTGAAGAGACACCAGCTGGGGGAGGGAGTCATCAGCCTCAATGAACATTCCACCACCCTCCTCTCCGATATGGTACATGCCGTACACTGTCTGTGGAACTGTACTTCTTCTTCCAGGCTTTAAAGCCCCGATTAGATTTTTTTTAGTGTCAACTGAACAAAAAGGCCTGCACTTGAGGTTTTTTTTTAGTAGTCTCGCTGATCATTTTGCCTGGCTTTTGTTGAAGACAAAAAAAATCTTATGTGGAGCTAAAGCACTGATAGAGTCCCACTTTAAAAGAAAAGCTCTTTGATAAAAGAATATGCGATCAGATCCCATTACCAGAAGTGGGGAAATACAGTTTTTAAAGGGCTGATACACATGACAATAAAGTTGAAAAAAAATGCACGGTAACTTTTGAAATAAATTGTTTTCAGCTTGAAAGTTTTAAAAAAGAACGTAGACTTTGTCCTCCTGGGGAGAAATAACCATTTAATGAAACCCCAATAGGGAATAAGTGGTTACGATGGATGGATGGATGGATGGATGGATGGATGGATGGATGGATGGAT
>JABUIW010000069.1:945941-1013681 GCA_013363375.1 Menidia beryllina | reverse complement strand
GGATGGATGGATGGATGGATGGATGGATGGATGGATGGATGGATGGAACCCACCATGTGGGTCGGTGCTATCTCAGAGGTGGGTGTAACAAGGAGCAACTATAACGTCTAACCTGTTCTGACTACAGAAGCCTTATTGCCCTGAAGATCATAACACATGGGGACGTTCTCTGGGATCAGTAGAACATTTGAATAAGCAGGCACGATGCTTTTGAACTGTCCTTTTGAATGTCTTTGCCTGGAAGTCTATTGGCCTTAGTCTTAGTAACTACACGGCGTTGGACTTATTTGAAAGTGAATGTGTCTGTTGAGCGGCAGCACGCCAAAGCTCGACCTCGAGCTGATCCAGTTGGTCATAAAGAGTGGGTTAAAGGTGGATGGATGAAAGTCGCTAAAGTGAATCCAACCTCAACACAAATTTTAACATCGCTTTAGGAAAGATTTAAAGAGAATCCAGTCGCAACACACACGAGCCAAGTCCTTGAATATTATTGTGCGCTGTGTGGAAAGTGAACCGTAGTCCACAGTGAAGTGGATCCATTTCGGTACCTGGTGATGTTCCATAAAAAAACAAATACAGTTGAGAGAAAATAAACAGAGCCTCAAGTAATAGATCTCAGGTTGCCCTGAGTGTGGTAACTGTCGGATGGCAGGAAATTGTTTGTGTTGAGATTTGAAGGGATGTCAGCCAAGACTAACTTAGGCAGGTGATCTTGACACCAGCTCAAAACTGTAATCTGATCAGCAGCGTGCAACAGTGAGGAAGGCCGGGGAGTTTCTCTTAATCTGACCGTGGTGTTTTTTGGGCACTACAAGCACAATAGTAACAGTATGTTCCCGTTTTCAGCGCACGAGGTATGAAAGGACAAAGAGAGGGGGAGGCAAAATGGGAGGAGCATCTTATATCACCCTATTAGTGAGCAAGATTTTCCGTGAATCACATGTTTTCCAGCACATCAAAGATACTAAGCACTGACTATGTTGGTGCTACATCACCCCGTTCCCCTTGGTTAGTGATAGTAGGAGCAAGTCAAGCGTACCGGCCTGCATGGAAACGTAAGCGACTGAAGCTGTCCATGAAGCGTAAGGCTCCACAAAAATGTGACAGGCAACAATGATCCTTTCTTTCACTGGAGTTTAACCGTATTAGCTTAGAATGACTTCCTGGCTCTGGACAAAATTAACATTAGTTTGCCATCTGAACCTATTTTAGTTGACTCTTAAGTAAAGTACATTTGAAACTAATTAGAAAATAATGTATTTCTTTTGTCTTAGTTGCCTTATCAATTTGTTTCTTGTATATAGATGGTGAGTACTCGAGACATTGCACAATATGTAAGAATGTGTCCTTTTTCCACACCGTTATCTTATCCAAATGTCAGTTTGTAAATTCTAAAGGGTTTTTGTTGCTGTTTTTGTAGGACCATGACTACCTCATCAGCAGAAAAAGGGGGATGTCCAAGAGACTGACCAGGGACCTCCCACTTGTCAAGCTTCTCAACATTTCCATCACCCTGTCCCCTTTCCTGGGTGTGGACACCACACAGTTCCACACCTCGCTAGTTGATGGCACAGAGGCCTTCTGGCTCAGTCTCCCTTCAGCCCCACAGGGACAGCTGGTGAGACCTGAGAGGCACAAACCATCACCCTGCGAGATGATTAGCCCAGATCAGAGTTCTACACATATGAAGTTTTCCATTCAGTTTGGTTGCCGTTGGGTTCCATTATTTCTGTACTATAAACCATTCACGGAGAGCAAATCTAGTGCGATGTGATGTCCTTGAGAGAAAAGAAAAGTATAAAACACTGTATTCTGTTTTATTTAACCAAGAGATTGTGATTGCAGAGTTAGATTTATTTTTTAAATCCACTCGCCTGTGTCCTCCCATCCAGATCCCTGTGATGAGCCAGTGGCAGGGGAAGTTCTGCGTAAAGCTGAACATCACAAACCCAAGAGCAATCAGCTGGTTCCTGGACAGGGTGGGATCCCTGCAGGCCCACTTAGGAATGGAGTACATCATGCTGGAGGGGGGGGGAGAGGAATCTGTTTGAGGAGCAGGCCCTGCGACCACCACAGACTCTGGGTGGAGACAAGTACATTGAACTTCTAGCTGACCTGGCCAGCAGAATAGGGGACTCCACCATTATGACAGCAGGGACACGGTAATACTTCCGAACGAATTTAAGGATGCCCCATCGACAAGCGTTTTTCCAAAAATGGTTCATGTCTTGACATTCCCCCATTCTCCGTCTTAGGTCGAGCCACAGGCCGCTGTTTGTGAAGATGGCCCCCCTGCAGTCTGACTGGGGCTGGATGGGGCTGAGGGCCATCATTCCCTCCCTGCTGCACCATACACTGCTGGGATACAACTTCCTCATTCCCGATGCAGTAGGTAATACAATAGCCTATATATAACTTTTTTTGTATTATAGGAAGCAAAAAAAAAACAAATTCAGTAATTAGCTGTTTTTGTTTCAAATTACAAAGAAAGATAAAGAGAAAAAGAACTCACCTGAGCATCTGGTTTCTGGCTGAAAAATCCGATGTATTCCTGTAATTTTCCAAATACCTCTGATGGTGGTCCACAGCCAGACAGACAGCTGATGTCTGTGAGAAAACTATGTACTTTGAAGTAGAGAAAACAGGGAGCTGTCAATATCAAGAGACAGAATAGACAAATGGGAAACATTCCAGACTGTTCAGTTCACATAACCCATTCATGGTGGGACACATCTGCAGGTGAATACATTGATTTTTAGATTCTATAGTTTTAGCGAGTGTAGGCTCAGAACACATGGGTCCCAAAACACAGATAACTGTAAAACCGGAACCACAATGCTTAATTCATTTCCAAACAATCGGTTCTTTTAAATCAATTATCAATATAATGAATGAAATAATTCAGTATTATTATTCTATGCAACTCACTTCAGATATAATCTCCATGCACTTTACTAAGAAAAAAATTCAAGAATAAACACAATTTAAATCATACATCTGACCTAGATTTGTGGTCCTAACAGACTAAATTAGAGACATTTTGTCGAGCTATTTTATAGGATGGCTTTCAACTGTTTGTCAAGTCCCGTAGTCAGGTTTTATTTCACATTAAATGTTTCCAGTTAAAAATCAAGACAATAGTTAAAGTGCACCACCTGTGTAATTCTCCTCAACTTAATCGGTCTGTCTTTTTCCTTGAAGGAGGCTCTCTGTCCGGAGACCTGGTCACAGATGAGGAGTTGTTCATCCGCTGGCTGGAGATTGTGGCCTTCCTACCAGTTATGAGCTTCCACACGCCACCCTGGGCCTGCGGAGAAGATGAGGTACATGCAGCACCAAATTTAAGGCACATAAGATAATAAAATAATCTCAATCTCGCAAGAAGACCACACAAAGAGATGGAACAATAAAAGAAGACATTCGGCTGTGCCATCCACATGTTTTCTAATTAAAATAGCAACAGCCCAGTATGTACACATTCTTTTCTAGACTTGTTAATGAGATTTTCATTTGTGAGGATTTATAGCAGAGAGATCAAGTGAAGTGAGGCGCGACTGCTGCCAATTACATGTTCCAAAAGTGAGAGCTCATACCTCTTTCTCGCACTCTGAATTTATCTTTTTAAGTTATAAGAGGTGTAGTTTATGGACCCACCACTGGTAAGTTCCCATCGATGATTTAGCAGAATGGTTGAGACCTGATCTATCAAGTCTCAAACTTGGCAGGAGAGACAGAACAAACCCTTTCTCTCTGTTGGAAATCAGAAAGCAGCTATTCACCGGACGCAGCAGGAAGTCAGGGTGTCTGGGCTCTGGTGACAGACATTGATATTTTTGACTATGAGTGCCGGCACTCAGGTTCCTTAAAGAGTTTATGTATTTTTCAGAGGGCGAGGGCTTTTTACCCCCCTCCCTTGCAAGCCTTTCCTCATCATTCACCTGTGGTTAAGAGACCATCTGTTCTGAATTACACTCCCCATTTTAGATTTATGGCTCACTCTCACTCTTAAGGGCCACTTCAGCTGGAATGATAATGAACTTGAGGACAAGTCTTGGAAAAATACATTATTATGGCAATTAAGATTTCTATGAGTAAGTGACAACTGTGACGGAGTGGAAGTGATAGGTCGTATTTTGTTCATTTAGATGAGGAAGAGGGAAGGGAAATATCCTGCTCGTGACTTGTGTTGCGTGACAAAGATAAATTTAGGCTTTTTGAACAGCCAGACGTTTGACAGGAGCAAGTTTTCCATTTTGGTGTGCAGCTTAGCCGTCCGCTTATATAGTTAGACCGAGTGAGACCGGGGCAATGTTTCGCGAGGAGAGGGCGCTCCGCTGGATGTGATGAATGAGTCTTTCATGAGAATTTATTGTATGTAAAACGTATACCGTCATTTCCAGAATGTATTAGACTCCAGTCAGTCACGGACAGGTCACGGTAACGAGCGCGCTGGGTCCAAATAGCAGCAAAACCTCAAAGCCACATGCAGGCCTGGCTTCTCAATTAGAGAAAGATCCACTCAAACCTGGGCTCTGATTCAAGCTCAATCCAAATTTTCTCAGTCCCAGCTCATGAAAATACATTTTTTATAGACGCGGTCAAGTTTTGTTTTTGTCACGGGACACTGAGGAGGATGTGACCCTTCTAGGAATGCCGAAGTCATTCGGCTAGAGGGAGACAGGAGAAAAAGTTGGACACTGTTAAACCCACTAAGTCAACAATGGGCTGCTCTTATGTTCCATCTCAATGTCTGGGTAAAGAAATGGCTCAAATGTCCCGAGCAGACCTGATCGACAGTAATATTCTTGTCTTGAAACCCTTATAAAAGACTATTTTGGTTTTTTTTTAATCGCCCTTTTTCACTAGTTTAATTTTCCGCCACTCGAGATTTCTTGAAAATCCATTTGGCTGAGCATTGATGGAAGACGTGTCTCCAAACATAAACACAGCAGACAGTAATCCCTAATTGGGCCTTTCGAGTAGGTAATTTGGTCGTAATTAGTTTTTTCTGCAATGCTCATTAACCTCCCACAGGTGCTAAATCTAACTCGGACCTACATAGCCAAACACCAGAGAGACGTGGTCCCTCTGGTGGGGAAGTATGCCGACGAGTGGCAGATGACAGGAAACCCCATCTACCGGCCAATGTGGTGGCTCAGCCCTGAGGATCCCATGACTTTCACCATTGATGACCAGTTCCTAATTGGAGACGAGGTGATGCTGAAGGGATGGGATGGGGTTTACGTTTTCAGCCTCTAATGTACTTCGCATTCAGACGGAGGACAAAATGACTCAGAAATCTGACAGCGTATAACCAGCGACATGATGGTTGTTTGAACGTTGTTGTGTTTTCAGGTCTTGGTAGCGCCGGTAGTGGAGAAGGGGGCTGTTCAGAGGGACGTTTACTTACCAGACGGGGGCTTCCAGTGGCAGGACAGCCTGAATGGGCAGGTGTTCGATGGGGGGACGTTTCTGCAGGACTACCCTGTCCCCCTGGAGGAAGTGGCTGTTTTTTTACGAAGGAGCTGAGTGATCCGACTCGTCCACTGAGTCTCCTGGCTTAACCTGTTACTTTTTAAATCAAATTCTTTTTCTTTTTTTTTAATACTCGTGCTGTTCCCAACTTGCACTTTTCCACTACAGACCATTGACCTTTTCTCAAGCTCTGACTTGAAGCGACATGTACAAAGTTTTTTTTTTTATACTTGCACTTTACAGTTAAAAACTGTTTGTATTTCGTTTCCTTTTTGACAGTTTGTTTCTTCCTTTTGTTAAATGTTAATCAGTTTTACCTCTTTTTTTTTCTGGACTTTAAAAAAAAAATCCATTCAGCCATTTTTTCTTCTTTTTTCTTTGTGTGCGTGTGTATAGTTTCGCAAAAATCTGTGTGTTTACATACAGCCTTTCTACAGTCTTTCACTTTTTAGTTTGCTGCCGGCTCTCTTCACAAGGAGGAACAAAGTAAGCCTCACTGTTGGCTTAAAAGAATCTGAATCTCTCAAGAAGACCAAATGAAGAAATGGAAAAACAAAGGAAGACATTTGAAAGGGTTCTTTTTTTTAAAGGAAAATGCTTACCGGGAAGAAGTTAGGTCACTGAAAGCTGCAAACAGTTCAAATGCATCATGGCACCACATGTTTTGCTCACTCGTTGGAAAGGCTTTTACTTGAACCTATAAGACTGAGGGGCTGATGTTTTATGAATGTACCTCAAGTCACAGATTTTCACTGCTTTACAGTCATTACACACGGCGACCTATCGCCCCTTAGTATGTATTCCTACAATAGTTTAAATCAGTTTATAAACGTACCACTGTGTTGGACATATCTGAATGTCCCTTAGTACTGTAATTAAGAGGAACTTGAGGCCATGTCACTGTAGTTGTGATTTTGCATATATTTGAGTATAGCTCAGTTTTACCTTATTATTTACCTGCTGTAGCAAGGGATTCTAAATTGGTGGCTTTTTTCACTTGCTAATTGATGTTGTATTCAAATTATATTTCAAGAGAGCCAGTTTAAGTTTAAAGAAAGCCTTGAAGACGACACCTTTAGTTGAACGGACATTTCAAAGTAATAGCTTGACATATGGAGAAATATGTCCTTTCTCTTAATTTTTTTGCAACTGATATTACTCACATGCCTGCTTTGTAAGGATGACGCTGCCACATGCAGCTTAATCAAGTGTAAAGACCACAGCCGACTTAGTCCAAAGTAACCGTTCTCACAACATGTGCTTATAAAACAGTCGCATCGCTTTAGTTCAATTCACGCCGTCTCAGAAAGTGTTTTTGCAGCATGCACCTTCCTTTAGTTTCTGTGTTAATGCATAGCTAACCATCTGTTTATGCAATATTACCCTTTTAACTACCATGTGGTGTACAATTAACCTTGTATTTTATTTTGTTCCTTCCAAACCAAGACTTATTCTGTAATGACTGAATATGTTGGACATGGGTTTTTATGAATGAACGAATGCCACAGTTGCTGCCGTCAGCTGTTGGAGCTGCTAAGGGGCCCTGTGCCTGGTGATTGAGCTGAGCCATCACACTGGCTGACATTCATCCCAATGAGCTTCTAAAGCACAGGCCACAAGCTGTGACTGAGATAAAAAAAAATATATGTATAATCAATTCAAAGGCAAATGCATGGTCTGCATCTTAGTGTTTGAGTCACTACTAAAAAGATGCTAAATTTGTCTAAAGGAGCAATAAAAGTTGCCAGGGTAGTTAAAAAGTCAGTGAATCACGCACCAGAATTTGTAAGCAAAGGCATTGTTTGTAGAAAGCTCTCATTTTTCTCTTAAAGCCCAGTTGCAATTTCCAAATAAATGAATAAGCCTGTTATCCCTAATCTACCAAAACATTTAGGTGCACTGCCCTGAGTGTGAGAGAGCGGATGGTTTAGCTGTTGGATGTACTGTATGCTGGATTAACTATGTGTTGTTGCAATATGGACTGGTGTAAACAGAAAAGAAAATACCTTTTTTAACCAAATGAGAGTTGTTTTGGTTCTCATTTGTAGACAAAATGGACTTTTAACAAAAGAGATTTTTGTGTGAATTCAAATATTGGTCCTAAGTGAGTGTTAAACCGGTCCTGCAGCCAAAAATTGACGAGTTTGTCAGAAGTAAACCAGTTCATTTATGATTTACCAGGCAGCAGGAAGCTCAGCTTCCACCAGCCTTTCACTTTAGTGTTTTTCCCCTCATGTGTTGACCTGTTCTTTTGAATGTCCACTTTGACATCCACCAGTTTCTTCTGTTTAATACTTATAACAAGATGTTTGATCTATGACTTAAAAAAAAAGGTTCCGTATAATTGAATTCTAATTCTAACTCAGCCATGATTTATCACTTTATTTGTGGAAAGTTAATCACAACGTTCTCTGTTACTCTTTTTCTTCATTGACTTTGTTCTTCGCAGCACAATCTTAACTGGCCGCCAGCAATGATAGACACTCATATCTTATTTAGTGAAACCAAAATGAAAAGACCTAACGCATTTACTTTATCAACTCAAACACTCAGGTGTAATGAAGCTTATCACATCACCAAATGTCTTAGAGCAACACGGTATGTTGTAAACACACCAACGTCTTAATCTCTCACAGCTCAGAATGTACGATGGACAAACTGTGATTTCCCGCAGCCCATCGCTTGACGGGCTTTTTCTTGTTCCCATGATAATGCTTTTTTTGCTTTTGGAATGCTGTGCCAAGCTCGCATATATGCTGCAGGAAAAAGCTCTGATAGGTTTTTCCTCCCCTTCTGTCTACGAAGACCCTGATGCCTTACTATAGTGCCACTCTTAAATCTGGACAAAGACGAGTGTCTGGATTATTGCAGTATCAGCAATGAAAATATTACGATGACTGTGCCATTACAAATGTTTTTATCTTCTGTAAATCAGAGAACGTAGAATGACAAAAGTTGCAATAAAGTTTACATTTTCTTACTTCACTTTCTCAAGTCGTCAGTTTCATGCTTATTTCACGATTTCATGACAGGGCTGCCACTGTCAGAATATCATCAGAGGAGAAATCAGAATGAAATTTTTTGAGAAATTTTAACCTGTAAAACTGAGGGGTTTTGACGAGTCACTGAATTTATTTGCTTCTTCTTTTTTGCCAAGTTTGAATTTTAGAAAGGGATTTGCTACATATACTCTATTAATACACCAATTAGACACTACAGAGTTGTTAAAGTCTTTTAATACATTTTTAAATGCCTTACGGTCAAATGACAGTTGTTGCCTTAGCTTGTAATATTTATGCTGTCTTTATAAGCTATGCCTTTATAGTTCCTCATTTTCCACTAATGTATTTATCTGTATGGCTTAAAAAAAAACATCCAAATCTACGTTTCATGTTTTTAGTGTGATGTGTCTCTCCTTTTCGTTTATGCTTGTTCGGGTATGATGGTCCCCTGATCAGTAGCACATCTCTGTTTTTCTTCTCTTCATGCCAGGGAAGTAATGGCTATATATTTGAGAGGGTGTGGGCCACTCACATCTACACTAATTCCACTTAAACCTTCCAAAAGATATTTATAGCATTGGTGAGCATGTGGTGGGAGAGATTCTCAGGGGAATCGTTTTCAGCCCACCCTTCACTCAGCTTCCTTTACTTACCTTCCCCTCTTGCTGCTTGGCCAAGTTCCACCTTGAGGCCCCAGTCCCTGTTCCTGTAGTGAGGTCAGACAGGTGCAGAAGGCCACAGACATACAATGTCCCTCAGCGTCTACCACCAAGCTCACCCTCTCCATTTACACTCTCTTCTTAACCACCGACGTTTGTACATTACTTTTCCCGAATCCACCAGACAAAGTTCATAAGACGTACTGGTGTAGCTGCACGGTTTGTGAGGTGATGAGGTTACAGTGTGAAAGACTTGAGAAGACTCTTCTTCAGTTATTCAACAGGCAAAACCTTAAGCAACCTGCTCTATGTGAGTTCTTATTTTCGGATGATATGCAAAAATGCTCGGGATTGTTTTGAAATAAACTGGAGTTATTCATGTCTATATGTAAAATGACTTCAAATACTTAATCTAAAAAACATTTTTTTATTCCATATATGAGTTAAATGGCACAATGCTCCATTTCCCTCTGGAAACTCACGTTGATACTAATACTTAGCCACAGTCCAATTACTTTCCCCTCATTCACAATATTAAGATGTGGCCTTCAACCTAATTAATTCTGGGCTTAATAGGGCTTTATGTAAGTCATCCAGCAGAGGGGGAAAAACAAATTGTTCTGCCAATACCCAACTCAAGGATTACATTAATGATGTACAGTGGGGGAAATAAGTATTTGACCCCTTGCTGATTTTGCAGGTTTGCCCACTTACAAAGAATGCAACAATCTATAACTTTAATCATATGTACATTCTAACAGTGAAAGACAGAATCCCAAAGAAAATTCCAGAAATTCACATCATATGAATTTATAAAAATTGATAACCATCTGATGAGGAAAAATAAGTATTTGACCCCCTGGACAAACAGCATGTTAATATTCTATAGAAAAGCCATTATTGGCCAGCACAGGTGTCAAACGGTTTTTATAGTTGGTGACAAGGTTTGTGCACATTTCGGCAGGGATGTGGGCCCACTCATCCCTGCAGACAGCCTCCAAATCATTCAGGTTCCAAGGTTGTCGCCTAACAACTCGAATTTTAAGCTCCCTCCAAAGATTTTCAATGGGATTCAGGTCTGGAGACTGGCTAGGCCACTCTAGAACCTTGATGTGCTTCTTCTTCAGCCACTCTTTTGTTGCTTTGGCGTCGTGCTTAGGGTCGTTGTTGTGCTGAAACACCCATCCTCGACCCATCTTCAGCTCTCTCACTGAGGGAAGGAGATGTTGGTCCAGAATTCCATCCTCCCCTCAATACGATGGAGTTGCCCCGTCCCCTTGGCTGAAAAGCACCCCCAAAGCATGATGTTGCCACCACCATGCTTGACGGTGGGGATGGTTATCTTTGGGTTGTACTCCGTGTTCTTTGCCCTCCAAACACGAGTTGAGTTGAGGCCAAAAAGTTCTATTTTGGTCTCATCTGACCGCATCACCTTCTTCCAGGACTCTTCTGAGTCGTCCAGGTGGTGAATGGCGAACTTCATGCTGGCCTGTACATGTTTCTTCTTGAGCAGGGGGACCTTGCGTGCGCTGCAGGATTTCAATCCATGACGGCGTAGTGTGTTACCAACCATTTCTTTTGTAACTGTGGTCCGAGCTGCCTTCAATTGATTATTCAGTTCCCCCCTTGTGGTTTTGGGATGATTCCTCACCGTTCGCGTGATCAGGGACACCCCACGAAGCGAGATCTTGTGGGGAGGCCCAGACCAAGGGAGGTTGGCGGTGGTGTGGTGCTTCTTCCATTTCCTGACAACTGCACCGACAGTTGATCTTTTCTCTCCAAGTTGTTTTCTGATTCTCTGGTAGCCTATCCCAGCCTTGTGCAGATCAACAATCTTGTCCCTGAGGTCTGTAGAAAGCTCTTTGGTCTTGCCCATGGTGGTGATGTTGGATGCTGGTTGTTTGGGTGTTGACAGGTGTCTTTTATACAGGTAACAAGGTGAGGCAGGTATATTTGATGTAGATAATTAGTTGGGATTGGGGATGTGTCTTAAAGAAAGACTAACTGGCTTGTAGGAGCCAGAATACTTGCTGTTTGGTAGGGGGTCAAATACTTGTTTTTCCTCATCAGATGGTTATCAATTTTTATAAATTCATATGATGTGAATTTCTGGAATTTTCTTTGGGATTCTGTCTCTCACTGTTAGAATGTACATATGATTAAAATTTTAGATGGTTGCATTCTTTGTAAGTGGGCAAACCTGCAAAATCAGCAAGGGGTCAAATACTTATTTCCCCCACTGTACATACAGTAGCTGAAAAAAAAATTATCAACTGTAACATCAAAAATGTAACAAATGAAATCACTGCTACTCCCATCATGAATGAATTACTTGTATAACAGGATTGGGCACTTTGACTTCCCTCTTTTCTTTGAGTGTTTTGTAGAGCAACAGGCCCATGAATTAAACTGGTGACAAGCAGAGGCAGCAGATCCCTCCAAAGTCTACTTTTAGAAAGTGCAAGTCAAGGTTTTAGGTTTCACCGTCTGCTCATGAACAAATGGGTTTTCCAGCTTGCCAATTAGGTGCACAATCTAGTCTAAAAGTTTGTTGTCCAAAGGCCAGCTTTCACAGGTTCATAGACGTGACCTTGTTTTTTTCTGATTTGGTACATTTTCAACAAAGAAAAAGTCTATTTTGGCCTTGCTCAGAAGTGAATCAGGCATTTTCTAATGTGCAGAAAACCTGGATACGCTTGACGCTTTCGACGAGGACATACAAAAAGAAATTGTACACAAAGAGCTGGCTTTGAAATGGATCCTATTTCTCATGAGGCCAAACTGTAGATTCCCGGAGGAGGTGAGGAGCAAGGAGAGCTCAGGAATGCCGTCTTGAAATGTTAGCCTCCTGTCGGAAGCTAAGAGTGGGATGACATTGGGGGGTGGGGGGGTGGGCAGCAACGTGGAGGTGTGAGTATGGAAAGGAAAAAGGGATTGAAAGATAAAGTTGTAGCACAGTTGCAAGTAATCACCCCCCGAGCTGCTCTCTTTACAGAGCTGTCACCTCATGAGGCCTGTTAAATGTCTTCCTCTTAAATTGAGTTAATCAACGAAAGTAGCCTGAACAGCATGAGTGGACAAACTTATTAATACCTCAGGGACGGAACTGGCTCCTTGGTGCTGTCCACTTGAGCCCGAGCACCTGTTCTTATGACAGGCGAATGCCATCCGCCCATCGGGCAGCTTTTCTATGATTAAATAAACGCTCGGCAAAGGTAGGAAAGATCTCATTTTCACACTGGTCACATTTCAAGAGGTTTACAAATTGTCAGAACCAACAAAAGCTTTCAAACATGGGTGTGAGAGTGGAGGAGGACGGACAGTTAAAAGCAGTTAATGTGCTCGCTTTATGCCATTCATGGGTATGGAAAGTCAATGAATTGCACTGAAAAACAGCCTCCAAAGTGACTTTTATTTCTGATGTCATGTGACATAATCACATGACATTTTGCTTAATAGAAATTCATTCACTGAAAAAACTATTTTTAGTGATGCCTGAAACAAACATAAATTCCAGAATCAAACGTGCTGCCCCCTCCTGGCCATACGATAGAATGTGGATGACATTTTAAGGGCTGAAGTATACACAGAAATGTTATAGTCCACAGATCCATTTAAGCATCAGCCACTGTGTCACAATTAGCCCTTTTCAACCAGTGAGAAGAGGCCTTTATGCAGGGTTACTGGTTAAGGTAGATAACTGTAAATAAGCAAAGAAATGTGTTCTTTTTCCTAAATAATTTGATGATGTCTTCCAAAGATTCAACTTTAAAGAGGTAATTAAGTAAAGAGGTATTGAGATTTTAAAATGGTAGATGTGAAACATCTCGGGCATTCTGCTTCTGATTGTTTTGTTTTCCAAAATTAATGTAGGAATAGCTGCAGTTATTTTACCTTCAACAGCATGAGCAGGTTGAATTTACTATCAAAGTCTAAACAAACACAATGATGCTGATTTGAGCAGCGCCGTGTTTAAGTAGTTTCCTCAATCAGTGAACACTAATAGAGAAAGCCGTGAACCTGAGCAGGACATTTTTGAGAATGAATTAAAGAACTATTCATCTTTAAATCTTTTGGCACTCGTTTCTGTCCTGAATACTTAATGTGTTAATAGCAAAGAGTGGTGAAAAAAACTATTTCTATGAAAGTTATCGAACAAAATACACAAATAGTTAAATACAATGACCACAAGAGGCAAAATACAGCTGTCTGACATTCATTTTATTGTTAAAACTCTGTTTGGTGCATCAGCTGCTTTTCTTTTCCATTTTTTTTTAAACACCTTTAAATTGAAGGCAAACATATACAGCTTCAAAAACCATGCAGCAGTGTAAACAAAACGTCTACAGAGATAAAAACCTACAGCGTACTGGCAAAGTCTGATAGTAAAATCATCTAGTCAAAAAGAAAAAACTGCCTGTTTTACACCTTGAATCAGAAAAGCTTTAAGTTAGTGCTCATTATTCGCCACATTCAGATGCTAAACATTTCACATGTGAATTAAGAGCTTAAAATCCAGAAAAATAAATATGATGGACTGACAACATATACATAAAAAATGCATCCCTATACATAAGAAATCCAAATATAATTGCTTTCCTGGAGAAATAATGACTCCTTACATTAGAGGAGAACCAAAATGCCACCCTGTCATTCTCTTACCTCATCTGCTTTAGACATATTGCCAACCAAGATATAAACCTGCAGAGAACTCCAACTTGCAGGGCAACAACTGAGAGCGAAACATGGTGTAAAGTATGGTTAATGCAGTTTTTTTCCGTAATGATGAGGAAAAAAGCTAAAGTTGGCCTCACTCTGTCCCGCCAGGCCTCGCTTCCACTGAAAACCACGTCTGGGGGCCGCTCTGCAACCGGGCCTCAGAATGCCATGTCAGAATGCGCGCTAATGTTTCTGCACTGTAGCCAGGACTATGTAAAATAGGCCAAGTTAGCAAAACCTGAGTAAGAATACGAGGCAGGCGAACGCTCGCCCAGGTTACCGTGTCGCAGTGGGTGTCCGTCCAAAACTGGCCGGCTGCACACGTGTGTGAGGAAGGCAACGGAGGGGGAGGGGTGGGCGTAGGGTACAGTGGCACCTGATTTGTGTCCTGTGTGCACAACCACACCGAGGCGCGCGTTTCGGCTTCGAAACCGAGTATTTACATGCCACGCGATTACACATTCCTGACTCCTCACCAGCAGGTTTGCAGCGGCTCGTCCTTCATTTCATCTGAATAATGTGAAAAATTGGCAGACAACCATGCATAAAAAAAAATTAAAAAAACTCCTGATATTCAACATCAAGTCTGCTGCTTTGGTCAGTTACATGCAAGTCCGGAGGGTCAGCTGCGGAGGCGAGATTAAACTTAAAACATGGATGCACAGGGTGAGGATCCAATCTAAACAGAAATATTTCACCATCTCACAACTTAAAACAAGTAAATATCGGATGATGCCATAAAGAAACCTTCAGAAAAAAAATCTCATTCACTGTGTTAACACGGACTTGATCCAAGGCTTGAATTTACTCCTCCCTTTTTCTTTTTTTTTTTACATTAGTGGGTAACTAAGGCACCGGTAAGTACAGCCATGTCAATAAATACTTTTGTTCTGTGCACAACATGTACCTAAAGCACTTTGCCTGAACAGTACAGTACATATAGTCAGCTCACAAACATTCACAAAAATGTGTCCAAACAATCTGTCAACGATCCTTTTCCTTTCTTTTAACAGCAATTAACTTAAAACAACCCCGGAAATCCAAAAATTGATTTTGTACAAGCTTGAGTTAGAATCTATGTTGCGCTAAAACATTTTGTTGTGTTCGTTCCACCTGCGAGAAGCGCCGTCACTTTGTGGCTTTCTTGTCGAGCTGGAAGAGGTCCAGCATGTCCAGCATGGCCTGTCTGATGTTGCTGCCGAAACGATGAGAGTCCTGAGAGGCCGAAAAAGAACACAGCACGTTTTAGAAAGCCTGGAAGGTTAAAGAATGAAAGACAAAAAAAAAAAAAAAAAAAGACTGCTTTTGGGGACTATGAAGAAACCTACCGTTTCTGGACTTGAGTGTTTGCTGGAGATGTGGAAGTTGATGAGATCTTCACCAACGATGATGTAAGAGACGCCATAACCGTCGTCAGCCACCTTGTAGACGAAGAAAAAAAACATTTAGAGTGATTATTTATGAGGGATCAAAAGAAGCTGTAGTACTTGCGTGAGAGGAATACTGCATAACCATTATTATTCAGACTGCATGCACTCTTTAACAGGAGCTTACTGGGCCGAATCCACCTCCAGCGGACACATATTCTGGGTGTTTGACCAGGTCAAACAGCTCGACCTGCTGCAGAGGGGTCTGACTGGTGGACAGCCTCCACGGCTCTGACAGGACCTGAATGCAAAGGGAACAGGTACAGTTCAAGGATCTGTTCTGCTTCCTGCCTGCGATGTACGCAGATTCAAACAACCACCCTATTGGTTTATAGGAGCCATGCGATGCCGTTCTGGTTCAGGCGACAAGCCCTTACCTCCTTCAGGAACGGCGAATCCTCTCCGAGGTATTTGGAGATGACGTAGAGACAGAAGAGGTGGCGATCGATGCCCTGCCCCGTCATGGCCAGGCGGTACATGTTTTGGTGTTTCGCCGCGGCCGCTTTGAGCAGCCTCAGGCGCTCTTCTGTCTGCAGTGCCAAGCGGGGGGGGCAGAGGAGAGCGGCATGAAGAAAGCTGGGAGAGGGAGAGCTTTGGGGGAAAGGTGCAGCGCCACGCCAAAAAACCTACCGTCTCGTCTCTGATCATGGAGCGCACAAAGTCGCATGACTCCACGGTGCAGGAGCGCACGGTTTCTGTCCGGCCCTCGCGGAACAGGCGGGTCATGGAGGCTTCGTATGTCAGGCAGAACTTCCCTTTGTCCTGTTGAGACAGAACATCCCGTCAGACGGCTGTGCCTGCCCTCTGGTGGCGATATACGGGCGGTGACGCTGCACGATTTCAAAAGTCTTCCCCAATCCCGAATCCCAGATATTTGATTAAATAGCAAATGAGAACACTATCATCTGAAAATAAAAAAATATTTCTCCTGCCTCTGTGCAAGCTAGCGGGTCAAAATGAGCACGTGGCTACACTTGTAGGCGTGTATTGTGCGTTGTCCCCCTCACGTGCTGGATGCTGACTTACTCTGAAGTGAGCCAGCTGCAGAGCGATTTGGATGAAGGCGTCAGGACTCGTGCGGCACTTCTTAATCAGGCCTTTGCCAAACTCGTCGAAGGGAATGATGTGGCAGTCCACATCGTCGGCTAGACTCTTGGCAACCGTCAGCGAGTGCTCAATGGTTTCCTGGCACTGAAAAGCAGCATTGAATTGTTTGTTTTACTTGGTGAACATAGCCGTCACAAATCAGCGTTTTTCACATGTGTCCAATTTCAAAATCAGCCAGAAAAACATCAAAGATAGTTGAAGTGAGACTGGGGGGCTTCAAGTCACAGAGATCGGAATGAGAATTTCCGGCTGGCTTACCTCGGCAGGGATGTCCCACTGCAGCCTCTGGGGACCCGGCATGCTGGGATGAAGCTCCCCACGACAGTGACCATCCTCCGTATATCCCAGCTTAATGGGATCCATGGAGAGAACATGCTGCAACACAGTCACATTCTTTTTTTTATCTGACTGTTCGTGAGAGCAGAGTACTCTGAGACACCGTCTCCTGTCAAATTAAAAAACATTCACTGTGACGTTAGCAGGCACTAGCATGCAGGCCTACCTCCCACAGGTGGCCGATGATCGGAGCATCGGCCCATGAGTGCTCCGCATTCAGGCCCATGGTGCCGTTCTTATAAACTATCAGATTGAAGGATTTATCGTACCACCTGAAAGAAAACAGAGGGTCAAGGCTCGTGTGTTTCATTTCAAATCTCTGTCTAATAACCGACGAGCCACGGCCCGGAGCCTCGCCTGTCGTAGCACTGTCCGTGGAGAAGGGATTTGGCATAACGGTCCAAAGACTGGATTTTGTTGTCCAGATCGTAGCGCTGCTCGGTGTCGTCGAGACTCACAAAGAAGGCAGCCTTCTCGATGGCGTCCAGAGACTGCTTGTTCTTACCACGGCCGAAGTAGGCGTCACGGGCCTTCGCCCAGGGAGTCCTACAGAGGATGGAGGGACAGGAAAAAAATGGTTTGAACGAGCAGATGATCGCCGTCTTCGGTTACGGCGGCAGGGCAAGTGTTCACGTTTCCTCGGGCAGACGTTCCGAGGAAAGTTTTAAGACATGGAATGGGGAAATTCTCGCCATCAGTGGTAACAGCAAACCAAGAGCTGCTCTCAATAAGACTCCAGCCGCCTACCTGTCCCCGGCAGTGAGCGCTGCCAGTTTCTCCTCTCCCGGAAGAGGCTCCGACTTATCGGCGAGGATCCTCTCCATCTGCTGCTCTATCTCCCTGGGCAGCAGCAGGCGGCCATCATAAAACATCCACACCTTGAAGAAGCGGCCCTTATGGTACACGACGATGTGTTTGCTCTCGTTCATGTGCTGAAGGGTATCTGAGGGACAGGGTCGAATGGTTGAGAAGCCAAACAGAGGAGAGCAAAGACAATGGGAGGACAGTCAAAAAGCATATCTAATGTATGTTTTTCTTCTCCATAAACTGTGGTGGACCTGCTTAAACTCAAGTAATCTTAGCAGTTACTGGGTAACAGAGTAAAAAACTTTAAGAATAACCACAAAAAGATAGGCCTACTCAAAAACTTTAAGAAAAACCACCAAAAAAACAGGCCCATCAGTCAAAACAATGCATGAATGGCACATGTTGCGTTTCTTAGAACAACAGCTGTGTTAGTAACTAGTATATGACCCCATCAGAAAAATTAAATGAATTTGACTTTCTTTTGCAAAAAAAAAGCAAATTAATTTAATCATTAACAGTTAATTCTGCCATAAGGGAGCCATTAATCTACTTACTAAACACACTGTTTACTGATAAGGGGCTGTACAGTTCAAAGACTTGAGCTTGAAATGGGACATACAGGAGGTGAGATGAAGGAGGGGCATTGGGGAACAGGCGTGGGGTGATGGGAGGAAAATAACTGAGTGTTTGTTTGTTTGTTTGTTTGTTTGAGCAGCACCGGGCATAACCAAGACAAACCAATTCAAAAGCGGTGTCTGCATGTTGCTACAAAAGTTTTTCGAGGGCTCTGGTGATGCTCAGTGTTCAAACAAACACCGTCATTTCTTACAGACAAGAGAGAGAGAAGAGTCCTACATGAGAAGGGAACCCCAAGAACTAAAACCTTTCCATCCTCACATCACTGAGCTTGCTGGGCTTTCTGCAGCAAAAAACCCCCCAAAACTTAATAGATATGAAAACTGGTAAAATGATGAGGAAAACTGGCTTTCTTAACAGAGCAGCTCCTATATCTTTGTGCGATAACAACATGGAAACTTAAAATTTCTTATACGACATCCATCTAAAAAGTTTTTTAAATTACATGAAAATGAAAATTACATTAAAAACATGACAATTTAAAGGAAAACACAGAGTCATGCTGTTTTCCACAGGTTTTAGCTGAATAACTTTTCCTCTGGAACAGACCGGGTAATTAAAGGAAAAAAATACCAGTTTTATCTGCTGGGTAATGTTTATCATTTTCAAACGCTGACATTTGATCCCCGCATGTGGGTCTGGTCTGAGCAGTTGGTTTTTTACTCAGACCGGTCATCTCTGTAGGACCGGTGGCCTTTCATGCAGAGAAGGGCCTGGACGTGCTGAGCGTGGGCTTAGAATCATCTCCTTTTGTCAAATTTTGTCCAACAATCCATATCCTCACTCAAAAAGGTTGTCTTTTGGCTTACTGGAGACAATCACACAGTTTCTGCAGCGTGAAACACAAACCCGTCATCTTTCAAGCTCCATTTCATGCTGAACTGTAATAACAAAGGCCCCTAAGATACCTTTCATGAATACATAATCTTTTAATGTATTCAGGTCAGCATAATACTAGTGAGGTCTTACCTTTACAATGTCCCATTTTTAAATTCCAAGTCCTCAGAAAATAGATTTCAGTCTCGTGCAAATTAACATTCGAGGGTGAGTCAATTGGCACACATGCACGTCTAATTTACGGAGTTCTGATCATTTTTAATCCAAACAGATGGACACATGTCCCAAGGAGACACACAGGAGGAGTAGGTGTGAAGGAGACGGCACAGCTAAAGACTCTACCTGTGTCTACACCTGGGACACGACTTGTGTTGAACATGCGCTCGTATTGGGCAGAGCACATGGGAATAGTGTGTAGGAGCATGAGCTGAAAGAGGAAAAGGGGAGAGTCAAACACAGAGATGACAAAGTAACTCACTAAAATCCCCCGAGAGAAGCAGACACACACCTACATGGACTAGAGCATGAGTGAGGCGGAGTGGTGATGATGGGAATCAGTCCAACAAGCAATAATAAGAAGAGGGAAGGACCACAGAAGGATGCGGAATGAGCAAGATCCAGAAACCTTAGGACTCCCATCTCAATCCTGGCAGTAAAGCCCTGATTCAACTGTAGATTTTTCACAACTATGTTGTCTTTTTAAGACCTCGACACCTCAACTCATATTATTTAATGAGGATATTTAAATCTATGACAGCTACACTGATTTGTTCAAAGCCGTGCTGCCGGGAAGGAGAGAGGGAGTCGGGGTTTCCAAGGGCTGTTGACATGGCAACACCTAGGGTCACGTGGCAGAGGGGTCAGGGGGCATGGGTGGAGAAATGCCCTCCTCTTACCTGTATCCACACCAGGGACGCGGGAGGTGTTAAACATTCGCTCCCACTGAGCAGAGCACAGAGGGACCTTGTTCGTCAGCAAGTAAATCTAACGCAGCGTCCGACACAGCGAAGGGACAAAACAGCAAAACAGAGACAACTGCAGTTAAGTGTGTAACACGGCAAGCTCATGCGCTGGCGTTTGTGTAAACACCAACAACTTGTCTTTGTTAAGTGTGTTGTTTTGCACAATGTGCGGCATCATTGTGCAAATCCCAATGTGCAGTTCAGCATCATGCAGGCTGGAAAGTGCAAAGAACTGAGAGAGATGCAGGAAAAATGACACCGGTGTGGCTCTTAAATCACCACCGTCCCCTCAGCACTACCCCCCCCAAGTGCACTTCCATTCAAACAAGCAAAAGCACATTCCAAAGTCAAAATAAGACAAAGTGTGATGTGAAATCATTAGTGAAACTGTGGATAACTAATAACAAATATGTATAAAGACAATTAGCAAAAAGAACGATAAGCAGTTTGCACTTAAAAGACAAATACGCTGACATAACATCTATTACAGTAAAAATATCTTCGTGACTACATTAAATATTTACTGATGTAGTCAAACACATGCTTAAATAATTTATCCAACAGCTCCAGGGGAGCGTATGCCAAAGAATAAATTTTTTTATTAAAAATTGTGGTTGAAGTTATGCAGGACACGCGGAGCTGCGTACTCACAGGCTTGATCTGAGCTCTGTCCAGTTTTCTCCTGTAGAGCATGATGGCATGGATGGCGTTACCTGCCCGGGCGGCCTGGATGTGCGTGGGGAACACGTAAAGAAAGTCCTGTGGAGGATGGTGAGAGTAATAAATCAATAGCCAAACACGTCTCTTAACGGGCCGCCATTCCTTTTGCATACACATGCTTTCTGTGTAGATGTGATAGGCCAGTGTATCATTATTTAATCATTTATTCAACCTGGGGCACATTTTGGAAATCATGTGCAATTTCCGAGTAAATTATTTTTGAATGTGTACTTGGATAAATCTTTCTATTAAGTGTCACCAAACTAAAAAACCACTATGTTAAAAGCATGAAAGCAAAATCGAAGGAGGCTTTTATCTTTTAACACACAAATATGTAATTCAAAGTACAGCCTAAAATGTTCTATTTACAGATCTTAAAGCTGTACAAGTATGCATCCAACCTCTGAAAACTACCAAAGTATAAATATTGGTCTTGTTTTAGCTATTAAAGATTTTTCTAAATTACACAATTTATATAGAGTGCCCGTCAGAACTGATGCCATGGGTTTTTCTTTTAATAAAACGAGAAGCCAGAACTATGTCATCTTTGGCTACAACACAAATGATAAGAGGTGACTTGCCATAGCATAGTAGTTGCTGTTGACCATTATGGGTCCACGACCTCGCAAGTAAATATACTCTTCCCACCAGTCACTAACCTGTGAAAGACAAAGAGCAGATAGAGTGACATAACCACACCATCGACCAAAGAGCGGAGAGGAAAGGAAATTCCAGCCGACGTACATAGTTGGATGCCCACCAGGACTTCAGTTTGAGGTACCACTGGACCCTGGGTCCCAGATTCTTCTCAAAGTCTTCAGCCAAGCCCTTCATCCTTTCAAACTGCTTGTCGTCCATCAGTGGACGCACAGACTCCAGGTACTGAAAAAACGAGAAAAAGAACCTCAGAGAGCAAAACACACAGATAATAGGCAACACAAAGCAATAGGCAATGTCTACTTTGTAAGTCGCTTTGGATAAAAGTGTCTGCTAAATGCATAAACATTAAAGAAAATAAATAAAAAGGCAACTAATTTTCCTTTTTACCAAAACCACAAGTATTACGCTGGCTTAAGTAAGGATGGTCTAAACATTCACCCCACTGCAAAACCGCCTGTCACTCGACATCAGCCCACTCGGATGTTAAGAGGCGGAGCTCACCCGTTTGCAGGTGTCCCGGACGGAGGGGACGGGCAGCCGGGGCAGGGAGTTCTGGAAACTGTACAGCATTGGCTTCCGGCCAGAAAATATCTTCACAAGTAACTGGACAGACAAATAAGATAAGAGAAGGAAGAATGAGTGAATGAGGAGTTCGATTTCTCTTTCGACCTGCAGGGCATGAGACAAGGTGCAAAGATGTAGGAAGCGGGTCAAACTAAAGAGTCGCCAGAATGACACTGCAGTTTTTTCTGAACCCTGTGACACCAGAGTCAGCCAAGTTTGGACTTCTCTGCATGATTTGTTCTTAATTTTAACCCCGAAATGTTTCAATTCCCCGTCAAGTATAAAACACATGAACAGGATGATAATGATATATCATAAAACAGACGCCGCCCGGCAGTAAAATATAAGGAAAATAAAACCATTGATTACAACTGATATCATTAATAATCAATTTATTAATGATATGCTCATATTCACCCTCCTGCAAAGGTTGCTACATCAAACAGGGGGTAAAGATAAGATACGGGGTTCAAGGAATTACACTGTTTTCTTGTTCACTTTTAAAACTTTTCATGTGGCCTTCAGAGTTTGACAGAAGCAGGATGGCTCTCACCATCCACACACGAGTGGACCAGGACACGGAGCCGTGGCGGGTCTGCATCCAGCCGTGCCACGACAGCAGGGACTTCAGGACGTTCCTCATGATCATTATTATGGTGACCCATAGGCCCGTGCCCACCAGAACGCCCCCAACTATCCTCTGACTATCTGTGGACATGTACTGGCTGTGGACAGAGAAACAGATAGGGGATGGGGGGGCTGGTCAATATAACAGAATCACATTGAAATGATATTTTCCTTTTAATTCCGCTATCTCACTGGAGTTCAAACGAAAAGTATTTGTGACCGGCGGCACTGTGCAACCTTTGGGTGTGTCACTACAAAAACACAGGAAATAATGACCCATTATAGTCATTCAACAGATGCCAAACTTGGCTCTGTCCAAAGTCAACAAGGATGCCATAAACCATTAAACTGGCAGCATCCAATCAAACTAACACGTGCAGAAGCGCGCCCCGACTGAAGTGGGGACGAGCCTCCAAGGAAAAGTCGACCGGCTTTCATCAGGTACTCATCAAAGAGCAACAAAAAAGGCGTGGATGTCTGGAACGAGGTGTCCCCTGCACGCTGCGACTCGTCGGTCGGACTTTTATTAACCATAGTTAATCATTTCTTTTGCTCCGGTGGCTATCAGCTAGCCCCCTCTCAGAGGACGAAAACATTTGCATTTGCGCTCCCTCTGAGGAGCTAGGCCACTCTAGGCCTGTTTTAAGCCTCCACCTGACTCCAGTTTGTTGGGTTGAACCCAAAATGGAAGATTTTCTAATCGGGTTCTAGAGAGACGGAGAATGAAGCTAAAATGGCACATGACAAAGAATTACCTGATGGGTAAGTGTTGGCCTAACTTTTCAATCAACCCCAGGGATGGATCCAGCTGCTTGTACTTGTTGTAGGACATGTAGGACACCACCACCACCATGAACCCCCCCCGGGCTGCCCGGGTACACACCAGTCATCACCCCATTCTGCGAAGAGGGTGTGTGCCAAATGCAGAGTCACAAAAGGAACACAGGGAGCCACAGAAAGAAACTAATCTATCAAACAATGTCATAAAAGGCTTTCCTGGGTTGTCAGGGAACATCACAAATCAAAAGACAACACTTAAAAAAAACACACACATATACAAAATCAATAAATAAAAACTGCTCCCGGCTCTTCGGGCTTGAATGACTCAGTCAGACTGTGTGCAAACTCAAAACTGGGCCAGAGGTTAGATCACAAAGAACAGACATTAAGGTTACTGTAACGACTAGGTGTTTGTGCAAGGGAACAGTGACCTTCTAATGCCAGCGCGTTAATATAGCTCAGTAAACAGATTTACAGTGGGGCAACAATGGGATAAAAAATAAAAAAAAACACACACACAGTTACAGGAGGTCTTATGAAAGCTGAACACAAACAGAGAACAGACACAAAGAATAAGAGGACTCATCAGAATTTCTATAGCTTGGATTGCTTGCACATAACTTAACTGTGTTTCTATCTTTTTTTTTACCTTAAAGCGGATGAATCTTTTCTTCCAGGAGTGGAGGCCGGACAGGTATACCTGGCGTAGGGCTTCATGGCACAGGTGCAGGTCGATGCCATCGGGAGAGACGGTGAACTGGAAGGCCACCGCCTGGTGAGCTTCTGCCATGGTGGCTGCTGCGGAGCTCTCACTGCAGGGAGGGAAAGAGCCGGTGTTCTGTCAGGTCAGCATACCCCGTCAGACCAGCATACCCATTGTCAATACGCATGCGCATGACTTTAGATTTGCGTAAGGGTAAGATAGTCTGACAGTATAGGTGTCAGATTAGCATATATGGCAAGCCGTTTTAACATAAATTCGGTTTCGTCTGACTATCCGTAATTACATTCCAGATATCTAAAATTGCACTAGACAAAACTACATTTTGACTATCCGGAATGGTAATTTAAGATATCTCTATTTACATTCTGACTGGGAAGAATAATAATTCAAGATATCTTCAATTACATTTTGACTAGTCAAAATTCTTTTCAAGATATCTCAAGTGACGTCACCGGATTCGTCATTGGAAGGGTCACACATCCGTAATTATAATTTAAGATATCTCGAACGTAATTATGACTAGTCAGAATTACAATTTTAGATATCTGAATTAAGATTGCGTGTAAGCCCCTCTTTGGCTGTAGTGAGCTGTCCAAACAATTGCCTGAACATTCAATGGCGCTGGCAGTTTTGGACAAAATTGTAAGAAAATGCCACAATATAGAAAGAGCTCTTCAGTATGGGATATGCAGAGAGCGTGAAAATCGTGTACTTGAAGAATGCTTAAGAAATTTGCAAAGAATTTCTGATTTACTTTCTACCGACACACACAATGCCCTGAAAAACGGCTTACGGGAGCTGAAAGTGCTACCATCGACCCATGTCCAAACTGGAAATGGGTAATATTCTGCAGCCCGGGGCAGTTCAGGTAATAACTGGATGTATTTTTTTATACTGTTGTAAAGCTATCTTTCTCTTCGGAATTTATAGTAAAGCTAGCTTTTGACATGCATTGTGTGAAATGCATAGTGTCACCTTTAGGAAACACAGGGACACCTGCTTGATCTCTTATTTACTTTCTTTTTATTATCGTCTTGTTGTATGTTGTTTTCAACTTTTTTTTGTACAAGCACTTTGAATTGTCTTTGGCTGAAAGGTGCTATATAAATAAAGTTGCCTTGCCTTGCCTTACCTGTAGAGGACAGGCAGATATAGACAGAGAAAAGCAGATGTATAAAGTAAACATTATGCTAAGGCATTTGAATATGATTCTATTTTAGGTGGTCGAGGTAGACCAGCAATTCATATTACAAGAGAGCAGATCGACTTTCTTTTGGCCCAACAGAGATCTTCCCAAATCTCTGTAACAAATTTTCTTTGGACATTTGCATTAAGTTAAGTCATCTAAACTGACGTCTGACTGTGATGTACCACTGTTGTTCACCGCTTATTATAACGGCATCTCATATTTTATAAGCACAGAGACTGGACTCTATAAAAAAAAAAAGATCTAGCAGATCACCTTTGGGTCACCCCTGTAAACCTCAAATGAGCAAAAACTTGTTTTAATGTGATGTAATCACTTTATGGGTTCCAGAGCAAAGGTAGCCAGATAGGGCCGGGGATAAATTCTTTGCCTATGAATTCGAAAGCAAAGTTATGCAAATAGTGCCAGGTGAAATTGCACAAACCAGATCTGGTCTAAACAAAAACAAAGAGTAAACAAAGATGGAAACTGTTCAGTGTATAGCAACGTCATGAATGGCCCTTTAGAAAGCTGCTCTAGATGCCAAAGCAACCAATTAAACTCAAAATACTGCAATATTTGTATTATTAGACAACATCTGGAGTGAAATCTCTCAATGTACTTTACATCTACACTTACAATGAATTCAAATATGAAACCACTGGCTATAATCCATTAATTCCAGATGACTCTCTGGGCTTACAAAATTGCACATTAAATAAACAGTGAACTGATAATTGTCCAAACAAAGTTACAAAAATAAATTAATAAAAGCATCAACTTAGCACAGATGTAAAACCTTTAAAAATAACCAGCTGATTTCCGGCTGTGGAGGTCAACAAAACGCCTTCCCCCTGGCGGAACGGAGGACCGGAGCCTCTTTTTCTCGGTCGAAGCCCCCTATGCCCCCCGGAATCCGTCGGTATTTTTCCAAACCGGCAGCTATACGTGGCTATACGCTTGCGATCGTCGTCGTTCGGCGGGCGGTCGCATCCACGGAGCAGCCGGCCGGTCCCTTCCCCCCAGCTCAGCTCCGGCGTCACATGATCACAGCCTGCTCTGCACAAACTGGGGGAAAGGTCGCCGCGCCGCCTGGAAACGGAGCCGAGCAGCCTACCGGGGCGCACGGAACGGCAAAGTCAACGCACCTTTAACGATGCGTTTGGCTCAAAACGCACGTTTATCCGGCCTCAGAAGCCGGAAAAGATGGGAAACCATGTCCAAGATGAGGAAACCGTGTCCAAAACGATCCCTCCTCTGGCACATTCGCCCAATACAGCACGATCTGAGCGTATTTTTGTATGCCCACGCTGAACTGAGGGGAGGGGGGGGGCACATTTTGATGACCCTGCAAACATGTCTAGATGTCAGTCCCTGGGTTGCGTATTTCCCACCGCACACAACCAAAATATGTAGGTCTCAGGTCAGGTCTTATGTGAACCACTCCGCCCACGTGGTCTGTGCGAAAACGGGGTTACTCGAGTGCACCCCAACTTCAGCACGAAATGGCAATTTTATGTCACCGAGCCACTTCTCCACCTCGACTAAACTAAATAAAAATAAACAGCTGTGCTTTTTCAACGTGAGCAAGGACGCCTCGGCCTGGGGGGGGGGGGCAGTGGACCCTTCACGGACAGGTGACATTTCCAGACGGTCAACCTCCACCAAGAGGGTCGTTTTTAAAACAACCGTAGACATTTGGGCAAACGATCGCTATTATGCCAACGCCTGTTACTACACAATAACAAAAGAGTTAGAGACTGTAAAGGAAGTGACCGGTGCTGCACCATTGAATGACCTTTATTTGGACTTTTGCCTACATTCATGCTCTGGACAGGAACGCCATGATCACAACCTCAAGGGAAGCTCAAAATACCGAACAGGGAATATTCCCACAAGTAACGCACACACTGAATAAAGGCCTTGCACAGTAATAGCCAGAACCAGCTGTTACAATGAGAGGCGTATCATACTGTACTGGGGAAAGGTGGGGGGTAAACTTGACTTCTGGCTTTCTGCAGGCCGAAAGAGACTTCACCATCAAGAATACACAACAAACAAGCGTTTGACTCTGTTGCCTCTGACTTCCCGAGCTCTATCTTCCCCCCCAAAAGCCCTGCAGCTACGTTTACGCGTCTGCTTTCAGAAGAAGTAGAGGAAACATCCCCCCCACACTCACACAACCGTGCGCACAGGCAGACGCGTACAGGGAAGACGAGAGGTTGCTCACCGACTCTTTCTATCAGCCCGAGAGGAGGACGGAGCTCTTCGGCTTGGAGAGAGGATGGGACGCGACTGGCTGGCCGGAAAGGCTGCTAACGTTCACAGCCCGCATGAATGGGAGCGCTGGCTGACTCGTATTCAAGGACTTCCCCTTCTGCTGCGTCACACGTCTCCACGTCTCCGCTCTCTGGCACCCTGTCCCGGTGTGAACAGCGCCCCACGAGGACTCCAGCGACACTCCAGTGGACGCTAAATGCACCCAGGTGAAGGGCTGCGTGCCGTGGAGGTCACTTTAGGAATGTATCAGAGCCATTATGTAAGGGAAGGCAATTACCACAAATTTCTGAAAGAAGGTTTGCAACGGTTGACCTCTAACACAGCATGTAACACAAAGACCACACAACACTGCCTATTTTTAGGGACATTTAAGAATTGTTTATGGTCAAAATTCTCCAGCCTGGAAATGTCAAGTTGGGTTAATTGAGAAAAAGTAGTACTTATCCACCACAATGTTGAAAAATACCCTTTTCTTATCCAAGAGATGACCAAAAGTCAAAATGTAACAGATAATCATGCATCAATTGAAAAGAAAAATCAATAAAATAAAAAGGTTGAAAATCATTTAAATGCACTTGATAAACCAGCTGTAGATTGAGGGGTTTAGAAAGGAGTAAGAAGGGGTTTAGTAAAAAAGTGGTTTAGCAAGTGAGTAAGGTTTTATGTGCACCTTCATTCAGTACCAGTGTGTGATGTTTGGCACCATCATCTCACAGCAAGAGGGTTCCTGGTTTGAGTCCACAGCCAAGAATGAAACCTTGTTCCATGCCTGTTGTCTTCATCAGGAACTAGGAAAACATAATCATATCCTGGTTTGCTCCCCAAGATGTTCCAGATGTGAATACATTTTAAGGGTACACATAAAAGAGGCCCAAAATAAATAAAAAACACATAAACCAGTCAATGTAAAGCACGAGGCAGTATGAATAATACATACAACATACTAGTTGAGATGTGCTCAACAGCTGAACATTTTAGAGAGTGGGACCATTGCTTATTGTAGGATTTTTGAAGGCTTTGAATGACATTAAGATAATGAGTTATTCATTTACATCCCCAATTTTCCATCACCGCATCTGGAAAAGTTCTCATCCTTTGACCTTTTTTCATAATCTGTAGGACTTAGGAAGCTAAGCAAGGTGGCACTTGGACAAAACAATACTTCTGTGTAGAAACTGCAGAGGGAGCTGCTGCTCAGTCAGATGATGATGGAATAACCTGAAACAAAACTACAGCTGTTCAGTCCTTTTGGCCTGATAGTAACAAAGGAACCTTATTTGGGGTTATAATCAGGATACCTTGGTTTTACTCTGATTTTGCTGAAGATAATTTGTTGTCACTCGCAGTCAGAAGCAAATTTTAGCTAACGACAGCTGTTACATTTATCATTCACAGAGTCTAAAAGTCAGAAAACCTTCAAGTGTTAGGCCTACATGGCATAAATATAAATTCTCACTGAGGATGCTGCTGCCCGAAAAACAGAAACAAGTGCATCTCACATCTTCACAGCAAAAGTAACAGCTCTACTAACCAGAAATTCTCACATCAAGGCTCTGAAACTGACAACAAATAACGGACAAAGAAAACAGAGCAAGATTTTAAATACATCTCCTTAGGAAAGTTGGCTTCTTTATATAGATGAATACTGAAATCTCAGCAGTAGTTTCACCCCAACCTGATATTGTGTTAAAAAATTAATTAGCCCCATAAAATGTCCCAGAATCCGGTAACCTGCCTGACTCCTCATATCATTTCCTGTTCCCAAAGAAATCACTTAACATAAATCACAAAACATGGAAAATTAGTTCTTTCAGGATATCTTCTTTCAGCTGCTGTACTCTGGTAACCTAGTATGGGAGATAGCCTACTTGTTTATGTGGAATTTCTTAATTTTTGTGACACGAACTCTAAATTTATATTGTAACCATTACACAATACATATATTGAGAATTTTAAACTACCTATGAAACCCAGTGGGGATCAAATGTATAGCTTTAAAAACATAATTCCTATTTTGTTGTGATTTTTTGTTTTTTTTTACTCAGAAGAAGAGTGCTCGGAAAAGTCAATACCGTAATGGTCGGTGAGTAAGCGCATAGAGAAATACAGCGAGGGCTGGCTTTACCGTAGTAACCGATCTCCAGACGTACACAGAATGAAATGGGAAGAAATTTTGCGTTAATTTTTTTTCACGTACTTCGAATGTAACTCTATATGTCACGGACATAATAAGCACACCTGTTTCAGGCCAGTTCCTGCAAAATAAATACGAAACCCCACGCTCAAACTTTCGGTGGACGGAGGCACGCCTGTCGTGGCTGCTCGCGCGCGTGCGTGCGTCACGCTGTCACCGCTGAGCCTCCGCTGCCAGACAGCTGCATCCAGCGCGCGCCTCGCGGCACGAGGAGCTGTGCTGAGGGGGGGAAATCCGTTCGAGCAGCATCAATAAGCCAAAACCACCAGCGTCCAGCACAGCGGCGGCATTTGTTTGACAGCGAGGGGGGAGAATGAGAATAGTAGACCCGGTTTCTACTCGTAGGTACAGCGAAGCAGAAGAAAAGTCACTCCGAAGGTAAGAAAGGACGACGGTTTTCTGTTCAGCGTAGATACCGTGGCGTTTTCAGGTATTAGTCCTGAAAACGCTTCTAGGGTGCTGATAAGAGACTCGTCTTAGTATTGTGCCTTTTCGTTATTTATGTCTAATTCGTCCCAAAACCAGCATAGAGAGCAATTTTGACCTAACTATAGCGTTTACCCCCACGTGCAGGGACCAGGAAAACGTGATGTATGGCACAAGTGTACTCGGTCGATTACAGAAAACGAATACTCTGTTTTTGTAATTAAGAGACGCCGTTTACACCGACAGACCACGAAGGCTGAGGACAGCGAATGAGCTCTTTCTGTGATGTTGTCCTCCCATCACCTTCCACGCGCTCGCCAGCATTGAAACGGAACGTTAACTTTGTCGCTGAATGCGAATAATGCGCTCGAAACCCTCCGTACGCCTTTATGAAACGGAGCGGTGTTTATTTCTGTCTAAATTGTTTGCAAGTCGGCGCCTGAAGTCCGTTCCAAATCTGTATTAGTTCCGCATTCGGTGAGCACGTCGGTGGAAAGAGGCAGTTGTTCAAAATCAGGAACTGTAAATGTGATGCAGACATATTCGAGTTGGGTTCCATAAAAAAAAAGAAAAAAAAGACGGTCCCTGTCACAAGGGATGCCAGGATTACACGGACACAACACCGGGTACAGTGTACAGAACTAGGCCAGTTACTGGTGTGTGTGTCATGTATGTGTCCCCCCCACCACCACCACCACTAACACCCCCCTGGAAGGTTAACTGGGCGTCTCACTGGCTCATATGAGGAGTGGGGGAGGTTGCAGACAGTCTGAGAGAAGGCTCTCCAGCAGGATGCTATCCTCATCTGTCTGATGTCTGGGAGCCCCTGACTGACACTGGTCCTCTTTGTGGTGTCTTCCTTTTTCAGTGTGAAGCAGCAATTTGATTTGTCAGGTGTATGATCTCCTAAAAGCCTAGCTATAAAAGGAGATGGGTTTTATCTGGCTCCTGTGTGCATTTCCCCCACATACCAAGGATCAAACATGAATGATTTGACCTCTGCCGCTTCATCAAAGCTGATATTTTTGGTGGATTCTTTTTCCTGCGTGTGTCATAACGGGATGTTGTGTCTGGAGTCTTACCGAAAGCTTCCCTTCAGAAATGTGACTGAAAGGGTTGGGGATTTTTTTTGAGGAATCAACTCTTAGCTCGAAGCTATTTGATTCAGGAGAGCTGCTGATGCAAGCATCTGTTTAAGATCACCGGGTGGGAAGAGAAAAGCGAGGCCACGATTTAAGTGTGTTTGACTTTTTGCATGCTTTTCGTAACCGATTAGAGGACGAACACTGTTAGACAACAAAGATAAGAATCTTTGTGTCTTTGTTCGCTCTCAGAAATAGCCACACCAGATGGATTTGTGTGAGACAGGTCACATCGATTCCCTCAGCGTGTGCTGTCCATTTGTTGCTTGTCCAGCTTTCCCTCTATTACATGTAAAAACTGTGTTCAGGTTACTTTGGCCCATTTATTTCTATTACAAAGTCTTTGTTAGCTTTGTTGTTTAGGTGTCAATTCATAGGGTCAAACATTGGCAGCAGATGGGGGCAGGGTATTTATGCTGATAAGATGTGACTAAATGCTTTGGCCAGTCAGTCAAGTGATCCAAACGCATAAAATTGTCCATAACATGTGTGAGCGAACATCAGATCTGAATCCTGATCCTCATGTGAGTCAGGTAGTTGTGGTTTTCCTGATAGATGCTGGCAAAGAAAGCTTCTCTTCTGCCTTTAATTTTTGCCTCTTATGGTGACCCACTGTCTGCTCTGTGACATTTTTTCTTCTGAGCTGGTTTCATTTTTGAGTTTGATCAAAATAGAAAAGTTTTTCTTGACCAGGTGAGTCTTCCGATTTATTCATTTTAAAGAATCCCCTCTGATTTGGTTAAATCATAAAGGGGAAAGTGCTCTTCGAGCCTGTATTCAACTATGGCTTGGCTTTTTGCAAGTAAAGCTAGGGATTGTGTCTTGCCATTTGTATTTCAAATCTACATATTTATCTGTATTAAAATCATTCATCTGGATTAATTTCCTGAGTTCCAGCTATGCATTAAAGATATGTTTGATTTGCACAACCAGGAGGAAAAAAGTCTACAGAAGGTTTGTTTTGCTCTGAGACCAGATGTCATCTATGGCTCTCTCATAAGTCTTCAATCAGCAGCATTCTTCGTATTCTGTAGTGATAATATTATTTCACCAGCGAGCAACAATAGCCTTTTTGTCTGACTGAAAGGCGGCTTTATGGGGACGTCAAAGGCCTACAGACGCACCAGTGTCACAAAAAGCACCCAATGGTGAAGTCTTCGGTTGACCCAAAGGAAAACAAATATCGGAAAGAGAGTCACGAAATGCCTTTTCACACTTTCAGTGTTGTAAGATCTCTCAGGAGCAGCCAGAGGTTGACAGGACTACCTCACTGAAGTGGTCATACTTGCGTCCAGTTTTCCATCCTCAAAACCCCCACGTGTGAAACCCGTGCTCAAAAATATTTCACCTGAGGAAATCTAACTGGCTGGTTTATTTTTAACGAGCCGCGATTGAACTGTTTTTTTTTATAGAATGTGCTAAATGACCAAGAAATTGTTAATGGTGGAAAGACATTTGAGCTGCGTCGGCCTTTCATCGCAGCATGTGAGACGACTGATCTACCGCTGGGCATTTGCTCATCGTTTGCTCGTGCTCTGGCTTCACCAAAGCAGCTGGCACGAGTTGCTTTGTCTTTCCATTACCCAAATCTACCTCCTGCTCTCTGTCATTAGCGAGGCTGACGTCACTCCACCCCTGTGATTGTGGATTGCCAGTCAGTGTGAAAGCTGCTCCACCACGAGGACTTGACTGATGGCTCCCAGGAATAATAGTGGAATTTTGGCAGTGTGTTTTTTGGCATCTGTATGAGCGCTAAATTCGGGTATCTTGGAATTTCCCCTCCATGGTTGTGTCTTGTCTTTTTTAGATGGCACTTTGACTTTGTTTTCTTTTTCTCCAAATACTCAGCCTCCACTCTGTTGTTGCGGGATGAAGCTGCACTTTCTGTGCTGTTCCTTTAGCTCCCCTATTGAAATTATTTCATTTGTGCTGTGGTAGGCCCACTGCTGTGGTGTAAAAAGTAGATGACTGCAAACATTTTCAGATGCATTAGCAGTTGCTATTTAAACTCCAAATGACGTCTTTCTTCTCGCCTCACAGGTTGTGATACAGCTTCATTTTTGCCATCAAGAAGATCCATTTATGAGAATGCAGCTTTGTTAGCAGGATCCTGTGGCTTTGTGTTTATGAATACTGTTCTCTTGACATTCCTGTCCGCATCATACCGCTTTCAAAAGTCCTGGGACTCAATTAAGAAACTATTCTTTCTGATGGGCCTGCTGTACACAAGCATCTTGAACATTGTGGTTATTGCAGTAATTAGTCATCTCCCATCCCACACAGCTTTCCATGTTGGTGTCCCCCTACTTTTTCTCCAGTTCCAGCCTCATTGTTTTCCTTCGTTGAAATGGGGAAAGAATCTTATAGAATGGGATGGAGAGCGTTGTTGGTGAGTCTTTGTACTAAACTGTGGAAAAAGAGGGCAAAGGGACACTGATCGCCCAGAGTCAGGCAGGCCAGAAAGGCTCCTTGGGGACGGCAGCTATTCTGAGATTCTTTTGCTGTTTCCCTGCCGCTGGTCTCAGGATGATTTGCCCCTTGTCCAGAGTCCATGTGTTGCTGCTATTTTCTATGCATAAACAATACAGGCATAAAATAAACGGAAAGACAGTGAACCTCCTGTTAAGGAGACTGTGTTACCATCAAAGCGTCCCAAGAGTCATTATTTTTTTCTCACTAACCCAAGATAGTATTATTCTTGCATCTTTTCCCAGTTCTCTTACACGTGGTTCCAGTGTTGTCGTAACTTCCTGGGAAGATGATATGTCCTTAAACACTTTGTCCGGCCATGCTGTTTGTCAATCTCTACAATAAGAAAGTCCTGAAAGAATGCCGACTTCAGGTCAACAATTGACCATTGTCCACCCAGCAGCCCACCTGCAAAACATGTCTGGTTGCGGGGGACTTTGTTATGTCTGCAGGATGCTGGTGGTATTGTCACATCTATGCTAAGTGTATACATGATACCTATTTAATCCCGGAGTGCAGTGATTAACCCTTTAATGCAATACTCTTCTGTTTGATAGAGTGGGTTTTAATAGCAATGTTAAAGTGAAAATTCAAGCTTAAAAAAAAACTCCAACCAAATAATTTATTTGTATGATTATTGCCAGAGGGCAAAATCAAAGAAACAATTGATCTTTGGCCCAGAATCTAGCTTCCCTCCACACATTATTTCTTTTATAATGGCAACTTAAAATGCAAGATACTTTCAATTACTTGCAATTATGGTGCCTCGTTAGACATGCTATGAATGGAATTAACAATTATTTATGTATTTGGACTCCTTTCTAATCACCGCTGTTTCTAAATCATAATAACACGTTTTTCCCCTAGAAGAAGTTATGTCAAAAAGCAATCAGGGATGGTGTGATTGCTGACTGTGGCTGGAATATTTGAACCTTGAGCAGAGTCTACCGTATTATTACTTTCCTTTGTCTGCTTGCTGACAAAAATAGGAAAAACGCCTTGTGATTGTTACACCTCTCTTTGGTGTCTTTCGTTGCTTGTTGTCCTGTGCCCGCTCTGCACACACTGAAATGCGTCTGACTCCCATTACAGAACCGGAGCTCTGAAGTCATCTGGGCCCTCAGACCTCTTGAAGTGGAAATTGAAGCCATGTGGTTGCTTGTTAGCCGTCTTTTTTCTTGAACTTAAATGATATGCTTGTTCTCCACAACCACCATGAATCTACAGCATTAAGCTAATGTAGCGACACACATAATGCCACATGGGCCCTTTTTTTAAATCTATCCGTCGCGGATTGTTGTTGTACTCAGCAGAGTAACTGTTATAATGACAGCAACAGTTGCAGGAAAGCTGTAAATTGAATTTGTTTGTTGATACTTTAAGAATTCCCGTGCGTTGGCATTCAGAAGTATGGATGTCATGGGATTTAGAGATGCTTGAGATGGAACACACATGACTTAATCCCATAACTAGAAGGCCAGCAGGAAGATTTTCTGGTTGAGATCCCTTGATGTGGCATTGGGTGTGCTTTCTTTAATCATGAGAAATGAAAAAGAAGTACTTTGGAAGATAATCTCAATTGTACAACACTAAAATCTGCTGAGCTAACTTTAGAACTGGTGCTTGGTACACATTACTATCTACTAATGTGGGACAGTGTTGGTCTTTATAGGGCACATAGTGGTTTGTGCTGAAAGTAGAGAACGGATGGTAAGTGAAGCATGGTATTGAGCTCTGTGCAGATAACCACGTTGATTGAGTTTATAGCCAAAGCTTGTTTAATCTGAGTCAGAATGTCCTTTGGCTGACCATGCACAATTGACTAATCATTCAGTGGGAAGAAGAGCGACACATCTGGCATCTGCAGCCTCGTGAGCAGATAGGGTTTAGCTTGGAGTGCCTGTAGTGTTGGAAAACCTTTAATTGTAAATCTGAAGTTGGGACTCTGCAGTTGTCTGACCCGCTTTTTATACAGCATGTAAAATTGTGCATCTAAAACCACTGCAACCTACCTGTAGTTTCAATACAGAGTTTCAGCTCAATATACTATTACAGCTAGTAAATACACACGTCTCTCAGTGTGCTTGCGACAGTCTAGTGATTGTACCCTGAGCTTCTTCCGCCCCTCGTTTTGTTGACTATTGCCAGATTCTTCCTAATCCCGGGCTTTCATTCTTCCACTCCTCTTGTATAATCCTCAGCCTTAAATCGGATGCCATTCAGATTAAGATTGATTATAAAGCAAAAGACAGTAAATCACTAAAGAATAAAATTATGAGAGAAAAGTATTGTTATCTACTCGGATGTTCTGGATTTGACTGGTTGACCAAATTTGGTTTGAAATTCAAATAAAGGAATCAATGTCTTTTTTGGGGGCCCATGCCACAACAAGCCTTAAATGCTGTGTGTTTACTAGGCTGTTGTCTCTGTAAATATCTTAAAAGCTATCATCATTTTCCCTATTGAAATTGTCATTAATCTTGGTTTTATTCAGGATTTTTGAGAGGATGCGTGTCATATCCTGGCTAAGCTCTGCAAGCAGTGAGCAAAACATGAAGGGATAGGAAATTCTGATGATAAATCAGTCAAAGTTTTGACTGCTGCGCCTCTTCTGACAACCTTGTAATTAGCTGAATGTGATTCAGAATGCTTTGCAAGATCTCTGTGGTTGCAACAGTACACTCAGAGCTCCTACATGCCAGCTCAATTTAGAGCTCTATGTCATCACAGGATATGATGTCACCCTAAAAATGAGGCTCAAGGTCTCCTCTCCTGTAAGCAGTAAGGTTTTTACAACTTAGCTTTGTTAAAATCTTTTTTTTTTGTAGGTCATTTTCTGTAACAGTCTTTGTTAATTTTCTTTGTGTGTTAACTCTCTCTCATGTACGACTGTCAGCTACTTTCTCACGTATACCCCCCCTCGCCCACTTCTGTGTGGTTTCAACCCTTATCCTCTTGACAGCTATCCACCGATATAGTCATCGTTTCCCATTCAAAGCAAACTCCACCGAACAAACCATCAAAGTGATCCACAGCTTTTTTTCTGTGTTTTGTTTATGAATCACAAGCGAAAAGGGAAAAAACTTGCTGTAATTCATGTGAACTGGCCATCCTGTGGTCTCACTGACATTTTTAAATGCCTGACTGCATTATTTTGGGCATTGTCAGTAAAAAAAAAAAATGCTTTGGTTGAAGCGAGACTCGATTTGTTGTCAAAATCTTTCTGATGTTCTTACTCAACATGTTGTTGAAGGAGTGGCATGCACTGGCTTCCTTTTCTTTCTGACCCCAACACAATAGTATCAGTATTCTGAAGACTCAAGGCAGGATGTAAGAATCTGGTAACTAAGCAGAAGGCACAGCAGACTTTATACCACTATATATTGTAGACAATTCTTTTAAGGAGCTTGTATCTCAGTAGATGCCATCATATTGTGACTCTGCAAATTGATCTGTTCCAGTTGCCTCAGGAGCTCATTGTTAGTAAAACGGCAGGTCCACGGTGAGCATTTCCCCATCAGCCTCCAAAAGCAAACACTAAACCACAAAACAGGCGTGTATTTGGTGATGGAAGAAACCACAAGAACATGCAGGCAGCAAACGACACAGGAAGGCCCCCAGCTGAGGTTTAGAGCAGCCACCTTATTTCTTAGACATATCGGCTCTCACAAATGCAACACCAGGCAGCACCCTGTTTCTGCAGTTTCATTCCTTACACATTGGCTTCCTTTAAAAAAAATAATAAAAAAAACGCTTTCAGCACACTTCAAAATGCTGACACTCCTAGAAAGGGTAAATGGAGGGCAACAGACAGAGAGGCGCTGATGTCGGCCTTCCTTTTTCCTTCTGGTCTTCCAAATGCTGTCTGAAGTACTGGGCAGGATGAGTCTCGTGATCTTGAAAGGCAATGTTGACTCTGGGTTAATGGCATCCTCACCTGACAGATAGCCTGCACAGCATTTTGGGAAATTTTGAATTGCCTTGAAAGGCTTACTCGACCTGACCCGAGAGGAGATGGATGACAAAAGGGAAAATGTGAGAAGGAAAGCCTTTCGACAGCTGTGTCCACTCTGAGCTCCCACCTGCCGAGAGGAGATACTCAGCTGTTTTGAAGGTGAAGAGCAGATGCTGTGACTGAGAAGCAGTTTAAAAAAAAAAAAGAAAAAAAGGTAAAGCAACTGACAGCATCCCAAAGTGTAATCATTTCCCAATGTGTTTTCCCCATCACTGATGCACTGCTAAAATATTCATAAGATGGGGGAAATTGGTTTGTTTTGAAAGAGGTGTCGGAAGTTCAATAGAAAAAAACATGTCAGTCACATCCCCCCAGCTTATGTTATTGGACCTGCTTCTTCAGGATTTAAACAGAACTGTATTTGGGAGGACTCGTATGAAAAAATAAAAAATCTCCCCGTCAGCACAAAGCATCCGGGCGCTTAGGGGAAAAGTTAAAGGGCCTTTGTGTGAAGTGGCAGGTGCTCTCCCATCTGCTGCTGCTTGGCATGACAGACATGCCTACCACCTGATACGTCAGCTGGCTGCTTAATGCTGTCAAGCATCGGCTTCACGCTTCTCGGTGCACACTATCTCGTACAACAGGCTCACCTGTAGCTTTTTAAACAAAAAAAAATTGTCGTGCAATTGATGTTGCTGATTTTCCATGGTAATATGGAAAAAGGTAAAACCCACATGAACTCTCTTTATCTTTTTATTTTGAGGCATTATGGCACTGTTGTCTCGCTCGCTGCTTAAGATAAAGCTCAGATCGTCGCTGTAATGTCTTCACTTTTATCCTGCGTAGTTTAAGGTTGCGCGCTGAAAAGGATGAAACCTTCAGGGGTTGTGTCTATTTCATCTCGCCCTGTGGGCTCCTCACATAGCTGAAAACATCATCCTGGGATACTGTTTGACTGTAGAGGTTGTCCTCGGCCTGAGTCGAGCCACATGAAGCTTTCAGGAAAACAGAGGCATCAAACCAGAATCCGCCACAAACGCTGTTTTGCTCTCCGGTTAGTTACTTTCTTGTGCACACAGCAGTGAGCTTGAATGACGTCCATACTGTGACACATTTAAATGAGAATCAATGGCACCTTCTGCAAAACGTTTCTTGTTTTTCTACCTTGAATCAACTTGATCAGCATACATACTGTGTAATCATGTAACGCTGTTGTGTGTGGAGAAACACAGGAAGATTATTCTCCACTTGACTTGTACATCACCAAAATGCCGACGGGGATGGGCGAAGCATGTTTGGAGGAAACTGCTTTGATTATTTGGTAGAGTGACAGGTTTAGAGATTTAGCTTAAACCGCTCTGATTCACTTTCAGACTGACCTTTGCTGGGCTTGGCCGGCCGAAGATTTTCATTTACAAGCTGAAATTTAGAAAGACTAGACCACAGATTGTTTTGGAAGAGCTCAATCAGTCAGTGAAGGTCAGACATTATCATGAGTCAATATGATTTTTGGTGTCCTATTTTCAGTCGGTAATCCAATGAAACTGCATCAGCGTCTTTCCCCGGATATCAATATTGGTCTAATGTATCTGGAAGCTGCTGTAGATCATATGACCATGATTGTTTGGGTTTCTCAAGTATTTAAGTTTTACGGTTTAACAAAGTTGTAAAATCAAAGTCTACCTCTTTTGCTATTACCGTTTCTTTCATTATGATCCATTGATTAGGTCATGGAAACCATCTCATGTTGGTGGTTTTACCACCTTGAATAAATCACATTCAGTGGGCTGCAAAGGCTTCCTGCCCTGTTAGAAATGGAAAAAGAACTACATGCATCTGTAACAAGAAGTTCTTGTGTCTACAATGGCAGGATTTATCACAGCTATCGAAATTTCTGATGACATTTTCTATTTATCTTCTAGATTTTGACATGAAGAAGGACATAGATTCACTGATAGCAGAGGAACGCGCTGAAATCATCTCTAAATATGACAAGGTAAGGAAAGAAATACAGGGGGGGCATTTGATGCTTGATAACCTACAAAACAAAAACTGTTGCGTTTCATGAAGCGTAGACGAGAGCATTCTCTTGTGCAGCTCTGCTATTTGTGGAGTCACATATTAATCCTGCATGCTGGTAACACAGCACACAGTTAAGGCCTTTCAAATAATCAACATGGAAGATCAGAAAGGTGTGATAATGCCTTAGGAGAGATACCCTCTGGTTAGATTATTTTTGGCTACATACCAACAATCCGCTTCATATTTTTGCTGTTTCAGGGAAGACAAGAAGGTGTTAGCATTGATCCATGGGAGGATGCAGACTACAGCATTTATAAAGTCACTGACCGCTTCGGCTTCCTGCAGTAAGCTCATTAAAACTTCTGGCTATTTTTTTGACAGAAATTATTTTACAATGTCTGCATTTGTCTTGATTGTACTTGTCAAACACACTTTTTTGTTAATACATATTTTGACCATATATATGTCATATTTTTCTGCTCCAGTGAGGAAGAGCTTCCAACACCCACCGCGCTTGAAGAAAAGGTAAGAGATATACACAAATATATGTTTTTATACGCGTGTGTGTGTGTGTGTATATATCTGCATGTGTGTATATTTTAGATTTGACATTCCATGTATTAGACATCTGCCCTCTTAGTTGACCTCATGCTGTTTTGTGTTTGTTCTCAAGCAAAAGCAACAGGAAATAGAGCGAGTGGAGAAATGGCTGAAGATGGTGAAGAAGTGGGACAAGTACAGGAACAGCGAAAAGGTAGGCAGCTGCTCCCGTTAGACACAACAACACCGTCTGAGATTAGCTCTTGCTTCCTTTTTTCCCATTCTGTGATATATTACTTCCGTCTCTGTGTATAATTTGTTTTCCATTCCTCTTTAGGTATAGATCACGCATTTATACCTCCAACCTCTTGGCGGTCTAGACACTCAAAATTAGTACATGCGATCATGTGACTGTGTTGTGTTTGGCAGCAGTTCAATGTAATCCTATGCTTTGCTGAAAAAGGATTGAAACATATTCTTTATCGGATGTGTTTCAGTTGGTGAAGCGTGTTTATAAAGGTATTCCCCTCCAGCTCAGAGGCCAGGCTTGGGCCCTGCTTTTGGACATAGAAAAGGTTAAACAAGACAATGAGGGCAAATATGAGGTAGGACTCTTGACAGTTGCTGTAAGTATTATGATATTTGATGCCATCAGCCGCCTAGTTTCGAAGCCTGAGTGTAATTGGTCCATTTTTCCAGAAAATGAAGCAGCAGGCCCGTAACTACTCCACAGAGATCAAGCAGATAGACCTGGATGTCAACAGGACCTTTAGGAACCACATCATGTTTATGGACCGCTTTGGAGTCAAGTGAGTTAACCCAAAAACTCTGAGTTTATGTGAACACGCTGATGTTCCTTTACTCAGAAGGGATTCTCCTCTGACCTATGACAGGTTAGGAAAGCTTTGGTTTGACGACAAATGTCTTAAACCTCTGTCCTTTGTTTCAAGGAGGCCTCGAACGTTCTTGTTTTTTTTCACCACCTCAAAAGTTCCTGCCTGAGGCTCCTGCAAGGGGTGACCTCTAGCCCGAGCCTACACGCAACCACGCACACACAAATACTGCAAACTTACAAAACCCCAAAGTGGTGGTTTCCTCCTCTCACTGTTTTATTAACCTTCCTGTCAGCACACGAAGCCCCACAGGAAACAACATTCATACAGAAAAGTGCACAGACACAAGCGGGCACATAAAAAAAAGACAGTCCAACAGCACAAACACAAAATGCTAATGAATTTAAAAATGCATGAAATAACCTTCAAAACCAAAACGTGTTTGGGGTTTCACTGCATTTGCTTTCAGCAGTTGTGAAGCTACTTAGCTTATCTCTGAGTGTGCTGCAGAGTGCTTGTCTTGCTCTTTGTAATATACTTCCTCTACAATTCAAAGCCGCCGAGTCCCAACACACCAAAACACCGCTCCATCCTGCTTGGCTGCCCACTCCTTCCCCGGGAGTCAACAGCTGTCCCAGCCACACCGAGACACTGACGGCTATTTAAAGCCCCTTTCCTGTCTCTGCTGCTGTCTGTTAGGACACGTATTTACTATGGAGGCCTGGACGGGCACATATCCTCTCCAAGTCCATGTTATATTTATGAACGTTCCTGCCTTACTCGCGGTTACATTGAAACAAACACAATGGCCGCCTGTTTTTCACTGTCTGTGCACGTGTATGTCCTGACAATGGACCAGGGTGCAAAACACAACACTCAAAATCCATCCAAGTAGCTGATGATTTCTTACAGTATGAGAGGGCTCACACAAGCAAAATGTGACCAGTGATGACACATTGTTAGATAACAGTTACTCAGATATTTGCTGCAGTGTAACGAGTCATTTTCAGAATATAGAGGGCTGTCCCTAAAACGGAAGTGTCCTTAGAGCCACCATTTTGTTTCTTAGGAAAACACATCCTTGTTTGACTTTGCGGTTTCTCTGTTCCCTCTCCAGGCAGCAGGCCCTGTTCCACGTGCTAGCGGCCTACTCCGTCTACAACACGGTAAGTGTTTTGCTCGCGTTTACACTCATGCATTCCTAAAGCTGTGTAGCATAATGAGGGGAAGTTTAGTGTACGCAGAAAGACGCCGTGCATCAGTGGCGCAACAGCTTAAAAAAATCTGTCCATTGTCTCAGTTCATGAACAGAAGAGAGCGGATCAGACCCTTCAGACCCATCTGTTCTCACTCTTTTTCAGAGCCTTGAATGAGATATTTTATGTGTGAGTGTGGCTCATGAGTGGGACTCAACACAACTAAGTATTTTTAAAGCAAAACTTTATGTCCAATACATGAAAGGGACTTATTTCTCAACACAGCAGGTCTGTGTCTCAGTCCTATTCTCTAATTTGTTGTCTCAACAACAGCCACATTTACATTAAACCTCTTCCATGTTGTATTTACAATTATGCCCTGTTCAGATAACCCGTCTCATGTACCCACTGCTAAAATGAGTCTCTTCCACTTTGGGAACGTGCACCCTTGCATCTTGATTAAATCTGATCAGTTTTCTCTGGCTGGAGCAATATGGTAGTGAGCAAGTCTCGGTTAAGGACAGGAAAAGTCTCCCCTGGGGCTGTTAATGTGCATGACTTAATGATAGAATGATGTGTCATTTGGAAATTTAGCTTCCTTTCGACTTGTGGGAGGAGGTGCCATCATTACGGTCTTTGTCAAAAGTCAGATTTCCCCTGCTATCTTCTGGTTTAAAAACAGCAGGAAGGAGTAAAACGGATGTTATTACCATATTTAAAAGTAGAATATAGTTTTACTTCCTCTGTTATACTTTTTTGAAAGTTTCTCTCTATTAGACAAATTCTGACCTAAGAGTGACTATTCACATACTGTGTGACTTCGTTCAGAAACCTTTGTTACTACTCTCATCTTAACTCAGGCTGCTGCCAGCTGAAAAAGCCACTTGAAGACAGTCCATTGTACAAAATAATCCCCGACACTCATAGCCGTGTTTTTCTGATTGGGTTGTGGAGTCAGTTCCTCTGTGGCCGAGGTGTTTGAGCTAGAGGAAATGAGCATGCGTTGTTCTTTTTCCCTTTTCCCCTCTTCTCAAACGGCACTCATAAGAAATTGGGTCAGTAGGAGAGCCAAGAGAGAAAGAGGAAAGGAGATAGAAAGGGGGGGGGGGTTGGTTGTCTTTTTCACATATGAGATGGGAGGGAGGAATGTGAAAAATTTGTAGTCTTTAACCCTAGTTAGTTTTACTGTATTTCCTTGAAAGGATACTTTTGCTAGTCCACTTCTAACATAATCTGACTTGATATGGCCGAATTCCAAGTGTTTGTATATCTGGATCTGTGCTGGCCAATGGCTAGCTTAGTGTAAATCATGTAAATTTGGGTGTTGCATCAACATTAAAACATGACTTCAGCGAGGACGTCTATCAGGCTGCAGTAAACATTTGAGCAGTCTTTGGTATAAGCGTTTGTAACACAGCTGCTGCGGCTGTTTGTTCAGCGCTTCCAAAGTCGGCCATCAGACCATATCAGTCGTTCAGGTGCTCTCCTCCTCTCGTCGCTTGGCCTCTGTGTTTGGGCACTTCACTGAATTATAAATGTTTCTGTTTATTTGCTGAAATCTGCTCAACCCAAGCTGTTCCTTTCTGTGTTTTTTTCCCAGGAGGTCAGCTACTGCCAGGGCATGAGCCAGATCGCTGCTATCTTGCTCATGTACCTGAACGAGGAAGATGCCTTCTGGGCACTATCCCAGCTCCTCACCAACAGCAAGCATTCCATGCACGGTGAGGCTCAGGGAGAGGTGTAGACAAAAAGCAAAGCCGATTAAATCCTACGCTATTAAAGAATGAGTCCTTAGTTGACTTGATCATCATTTCTGTAAATGCCACCCACTGTTTTGTGATTTCGTTTTACTTATTTGTTTTTCCATATCATTCTCTGCTAGGGTTTTTCATCCCTGGATTTCCCAAGCTGCATCGCTTCCAGGCTCACCACGAGCTCATTCTTTCTAAAATGCTACCCAAGCTGAAGAAACACCTGGTGATTTCCACTCGTATTTCCACCTCTAAGCCTATGGGCTCAGAGAGAGTCACACCTATTTAAAAGATTTCTAGATGAGAAAAAAAGGTTGAGGAGCCTTGTGTCATAGAGATGACTTGTAGCTGTTTTTTCCCCACAGGACAAGGAGCAGATGACGACGGGGATTTACACCACCAAATGGTTCCTCCAGTGCTTTGTCGACAGAGTGAGTGTTTGGAAGTCCACAGCTTTTCAAACATGAAGTACACATCCTCTGTTAAAACCAAATCCCCTCCATCATCCCACCTCAGTGGCTTCATTTGCTTTCCTTCACAACACAGAGCTACATGTTGTGCGGTTCTGTTATTTTTTTGGTTAGACTGACTAACTCGTCTGCTCTGTCTTACATAAAGACCCCTTTCACCCTCACCCTGCGTTTGTGGGACATCTACATATTGGAGGGAGAGAAGATACTCACTGCGATGGCTTACACAACCCTCAAGTTACACAAAAGTGAGTACAAGAGTCATCAGGTCACCTTTTAAATGCCATGCTGTTCTCTGCCAAAGTGCTTTTATGTCCAGATAGAGCCGTTCCTTCAGTTGCTGCGTAAGTGTTACAGTGTGGATTGCATCACACGCCTCCTCACGGTTGGTCGCATCCTGACTGGATGGCTTACATAACACAAGCGATCCGTTGCTGAGGAGAAGAATCCAAAGCTGACTTTTCATTGGATGCATAGACCAGATTTGTCTCAGCATATTGGTTGATACCCTGCAGTTGACCGAGCAGTTCTTTACTCGGTTTCTAAGAATAAGGCCTGAGTTGAATTACTTCCCTTAACAACAGCATTTCTATTTTTAGCACGCTTTGCATGAGACCAACTAACCTGGTTTTTCTTCTCTGAGATGAACTCAGTCTCGTGTCTGACGCGTGTGTGTGTATAAGCAGAGCGCCTGCAGAAGCTGCAGTTGGAGGACCTCAGGGAGTTTCTCCAGGAGCAGCTGGCTGTTTCTTTCTTCCTCCACGATGATGTGGTCGTTGAACAACTCCAGGCTTCCATGTCCGAGCTGCGCAGTAAAAAGCTGGATCTACCTCCACCAGGTGAAGAAGCCCTCATAAATATTCCTGTTCCATTTAGGCGGCCAAGTGTCTTAAAAACCTTCTGTGTTTCTGCACAAACAATAAATGGGGAAACAATGAAAATATGGAATTCAGTTCCTGAGGAAAAGAATCAATTCAGACACACCTGATAGTGATAGAAGTTTGTTATATTGCCGTATGTGGTGTGTTCCCCGTTTTAGTAGTTGTTTAAAAAGAGACATCCACAGTAACTGTTGATTAGTCATGCGTATCATTCTGGGGGCGTTTTGGCACGCTTCTCTGGACTGAACAGCTTAAATTTTAGACATCCTCAAGTGACCTACTTGTTTTAGGTCTTACCAGGATTTATTTATTGGATTACAGTTTTCTAAAACACAAATCTGACATTGAACTTATGCACAGACAGATGTCCCGAAAAATCCATCTGAATAGTTCAGGATTCGTTTTATCAGCAGTTAATATGTCTCAGAAAAAAGAAGCCTATTGAAGCGATGCTCCAGCAGTTTCTCTGGGTTGTTTAAGAGATCTTTGAGCTGACTTTAAACAAACAGCTAAATATACTTCTTGAGGGTGCAGTGGCTCCTTCCTTGTCCCTTTTGATATATACATTCTTGCTCAGCCTTGACCAGAGAAACTAATAGTACATACTGCCATTCAGGCCTGGCAGCTACTTAAAAAGTTAGCCCCTTTTTCCTTGTGGCTTTCACACTATTATGCGCCGCTCTGCTGGAGTGACCTTTGGCGGTCGGCCCCTTCTTTGGTCAAATAATTGGTTGACTGTGGACTGGAGGGATCTCAAACTTTTAGGAGGATTTTTTTTTATCTTTTACAGCCTAACAAGAATAATCTTTGCTTGATGTGAGACTTTGTATCAACTGCAGTTAAGAGAGAGATACCCATTCTTATCTTATGTCCACCCCACCAATTAAAAACACAGCTAAAATTTCACTATGATTGAGTACTTTTCATTCTGATACTGTATTCAACTATTTTCCAACGATATATATCACTTAGGAATATATTGTCTCGTGTGATTATCTTTTAATTACGGTCATCAAAAAATGGATACTCATGGATATAACTTAAAAATGAGTACATTGTTTAAGGCTACATGCTGAAACAAAAACAGCAGTGCAACTTGCAGATATGTCCCAAGGATGATTCTTTTTAGAACCTGTCTTATGAAACAGGAGGAAAGAGTTAGAATCGGGGTGAGTGAAAGATCATAGTTTGTTTTTGCATGTCTCAACAACTATGTGGGTCTCATCTACCAGCTTTGAACTGTTCTTGCCTTTTTCAAACAAAAACAGTGTTCAGACCTGTGACAAGATGTGGAGTCAGCAGGCAACGATCTGCTCCCTCTGACGTCAGAGCAGCCGCGCCCTACCGACCATATCCCAAACACTAGCACGTCAGTGCCTTTGGAAACAGACCATTTAGTCTAGATTTAGTCTACAGTCAAACCAAGGAGATGTTTAAAATCAAAAGGAGGAGTTAATCATAAGGATATTACTTGTTTGGCCTAACATATTTATGCAGACTTTTTCCTCCCTTGTTGAACTTTTTTTTTTAGAGTTTACAAGTTAAAAAACAACATTCTATGCTTCTGAAGTCATTTTTCCTTTTGTGGTACAGTCGTTATTTCCCTGGGTGTCTGCATTTAGTTCCAAATACTTGTGGGGTGGCATCCTGACTGTATCTGTAGGACTGCTATAGAAATGGTGTGAGATAATTCTAAAACCAAAATAACTTTTCTAAAGAGTTGAAAACCCCAGCACAACTTTTTTTTGGCTCTCTCTTAAGCCTTTTTCCTGTTTCCTTTTTCAGCTAAGTCAGATGAACTGCCAAAGAAGCCGCTGGGCCAGGAGAGACCCGTCCTCCTTCTGCCATTGAAACCCGGCTCTCCTCTGGAGGTCAAAATGAATCTGCAGGCCAACAGCCAGGATGCCATCGCCTTTCATCAGAGCCCTTCTCCTGCACAACCCCAAGATTTAAGAGGTCTGCCAGGGACAAACACACCCCCTTTGCCCTCCCCAGACCCAGTTGTCATCCATTCACAGGGAACACCTTCGCTGAGGCCTTGTAGGCCTCCTCCTCAGAAACCACCAAAAACAAGCAAGCCATCGGCTGAGGCGAACATCACAGACGTGAAGGAGACGCTCCCAGAGGTTTGGCAAGACGGCAGAAAACAGCAAAAGCCTACAGAACAGCCAGGGACCCAGGAGGAGTCTGGGGAATGGCCTCCTCCTTATGATCCCCCTCCTTTGGATGATCTCACAATGCAGACCGAAGAGGAGATCATGGACCTCCCAGACCTACCTCCCCCACCGTTATTTTATCCCGAGCAGGGCGACCACAGACTTCAGAACGACGACTCCGCCAGCCTGGGAGTTCGGACCGGCCCGCCGACACCGCGCCGCTCCCCTTCCCCACGCTCAGCCTCCCCATCGCTCAGTCCAATGAAACCATCCCCGAAATTGAATCCAAAACCATGTCTTGAGCTCCCACAGAAAAAAACCACGCCTCCCAAACCCCCTCCTCACTGTGCCTTCACAGCATCTTCAGCTTCCTCTCCCAGACTTCTTCCAAAGCCAACAAAGTTTCCAGTGTCTCTGTACGTCCCTGTGTCCGCTGGGGACAGACGACCCTCCAACACCTCCCAGTACGATAACCTCTCTGAGGCCGATGACGACGACCGCTTTGTGGAGAGACTTCTGGCCTCCACTCCCGAGGAAACTCCCAGAATGCACAGCAAGCCCCCCTGCACTATTGATAGAGACTATGACCCCACCCTTTACCCTCTGCCCCCGCCTCCCGTCTTCATCCCTCCCTCTCCTTCCCCTCTCCCCCCCTCGATGTGTGCGCTCCCCAGTTTGCCTCAGGAACCAGACTATGAAGGAGAGGACAACTGGGTGGAGGATTCCATCATCCCCCCGCCTCCGCCCAGCTTTGCTGACAGACTGGCTCCGTTTCAGTGTTCTCCTGCCGCCTGTCCAGACACACACACAGAGCCTTCACCTGTTTACTCCAAGCCTTTCTCCAGAGGCCCCAGAGACCGTTCTGCCTTCCCGGCCCCTTTGTTGTACACAGGGTCCCCCCCAGGTCAATCCAGGTCCCCGGGACAGCCGCCAGTGGGAGTGCCCCTGGTCCAGTCGAGCCCTGACTTTTGTAGGATGCCTCCTATTGGACAGCAGCTGCCCAAATCAGTTACTTTCTGATGTCGTTCACTTTTTGTGATTTCTATTTTCAAAGCTGTATAAAAGGTCAAAAAGCCAGCGGCCCTTTAATTAGCAATGGGTGCTTATTTTTGTAGGAAAATGACCCTTTTTTTCTCCATTTAAATCTACTGTCTTCTTTCACTATTGGCGGCACAAAAAGAGAGGAATTTGGAACTCTTGTTAGATTGACCACCTCATCTTTCGATTTGATGGACAATATGGAGAACTGTACAAAACAATGATGTGATCACTTACCAGCTGCACATGTCACTTACGCGCATGTGAAAGTGTCTTAACTTTATTACGGTGCACTGACTGTAGCGACTCTAAAACCAGGGCTTTGAGGCTACCGAGTCTTCGTAGCCAAAGCACATACACTGATATAGAATTTGGGGGTAGACTGTGAGCAGGCTCACACGTCTTCACAGTCGGTCAAACTGTAAGGAGGAAAAAAAGCCTTTTTAAAATTTTCTTTAGAGCGTTTCGCTTCAAACTCAATAACAGAGGACCCCGCTTAAGTTAAATGCACTCGTGCTGTGCTCATGCGAACTGAAGTAATAAAGTGGAGCTGTAACCACCAGCAGGAGCCAAGAATGGTGCAATAAGTTACTGGAGTAAATATTGATGCAAGTATCTTTCACACGATGCCTTGTCAGGTTGATTCCCAGACAGGTGGCAGTGGGTACTCTCTGGGCGTTTTGGACCGTCTTTGTTGTCACAACCCTGCCGTTAGCGTCGAGCAGTTCCCAGGTCAGACCTGTGCGCTCCATACTTGGTATCGCAGCTGAAATGTTACTGCATGTACCAAATGTTCCAAGATTTTAATGCAACACTGTATTCACATGCACTGTTATTCACAGGAAAAGAAAAAAAACTGTTTGGAGGTGGCTCCATCTAGTGGTTAGAGGTGGTACAGGGACAGACGCAGGTTACTGCGATGGTCATCTACGGAAAGGAAGATGTAGGAGTCAAAGCTGAAAAGCGTTACAGGCCAGGGAAAAAAACTGTATGAATCCAAGCTGAATTCATTCACTGCCATATTTTAGAGATAGTCCAGTGACTTTAGTATCACTTAAAAAAAAACAAGTCTTAAAAATGGAGGATGAGCCATATAATTCTGTACAAAGACCTACTGTATATATGTTCATACTGTTTTTTGTTTCGTGTATCATCCAACCACCAGTATTGTTTTTTTTTTGCACTGATTTGTCCTTTCAGACTGATTCCCCAGTGTAATCCTTCTGTGTTGCAAGCTCTTTAGAAAAAAAACTTGGTCGAGTTTTGCACTCCTGGAGAAGGACAGCCATCCACTCAAGTTAGGCGTGTTGGAGTATGTTGTACGCCTTTTAACTTGAGCACAGATTGCCGGAGTGGTGCGTCGCAGCTCCTCTTATGGATCCGGATGTCATCTGGGGGTCGGGCTCAGACCAAAGCTTATCTGCATTTCTGCAACGACTTGAGTTTTTATAAAGAGATTAACCGTACTTAGCTTGGTGTTTTCTCTTCTCAGACAGTCCATTTACATTGCTCTCAGATATTTATTGCACGCCCACAGATTCATATAGCCCTGCCTACTGTACACGCCTTTGGTTGCTTCATGTGAAGCTTTAAGTCTTTTTGCACAAAATAAACAGAAACAGAAAGCCTATACTAGCTTCTCTTATCAAGACAGCCTCCTTCACATCTTTTCCAAAAGAAAAGGGGAGAGAACCATTGAGTGTTTTCAGAAAACATTACCAATATGTCCACTTCCAGTGCTGACCTGCATAGTCCCAGTAATTCAAACATAATTAGAAATGGGAATATTTCTGTCATCGTTTTGATACACAGCTGTTGCCATTAAGTGCTGTCTGTGATTTCGAAAAGTTCTGTGATGGTAACGTTAGCGAGAGCCTGCCCATCCTCTGAGGACAGCAGCTGCTCTCACACGTTTTACATCCTGAGCTGGCCCATGAGGTTAGACAGGGAGGCTACGCTTTCCCTCAGTTTGGAGTCCTCTTCTGGTCCCAGCGACACTCCAGCCAGGCGAGTGGAGCCGTTTGCACCCATGACGCACGGCAGACTTAGGAAGACCTCCGCGCCGATACCACCCCAGCCCTGAGGAAGAGATGGGAAGGTGTAGGATTTTGAAAAATTATAATGCAATTATAAGTGTTTTGCTCCTGTCATTAAGTGAAACCTGCCACATCTGAAGGAAAACAGGACGACACACTTGATGGCGCTACCTGAGCCAGCGTGGAGACGGAGTGCGCCTTGTTTTTATCCGTCAGGACGCTGTTTGTGATGTCGGCGACGGAGAGACTCACAGACCAGGACCGCTGGCCTCGATTCTTCATGAGCTCAAAGGCTCTGCGGGGGAAACGACAGTCGGAAGACATTTTAAAGGGGGGGGAAAAGCTGAAGCTGGCGGATGCTCGGTACTCTCTGAACTTCCAGCTTAGTTTGTCTGTTTACCTGTCTAACAGTGGTTTGGTAGAACCGGGGCCGGGGGCTATTTCCGGCGTGGCACTGGAGCTCAGTCCAATGTTGCTCATCACAGCGACTGAGGAACAGAAACAAGTTTATTCGAAAGCAGCATTTTCTTTTTTATTGAACAACCGAACAGGTGCTGCCACAAAGCTATTAAAAGGTGATTTATGTCTTCATTCCACGCGGTTGAGTTAAGGGATGAGAGCATTTAGAGCAGGGGTGTCAAACTCTGGTCCTTGAGGGCAGCTGTCCTGGAGGTTTTAGACATTTTCTTGCTTCTGCACACCTGATTCTGATTCAATTGGCTCTCTTCTGGACATTGTTGAGCTTTGCACCGGCCTGCTAATGGCACTTTGATGTGAATCGGGTGTGTTGAAACAGAGACACCGTTAAAACCTGCAGGGCAGCGGCCCTGGTGCACCGGAGTTTGACACCGGCGATTTAGAGTCTGTGAAAGAACAGTTTTCCCCCCCGTTAAAAATCGGGCACGGCGACCGCACGCAGGATCCAACGGGTGCTTTGTGCTCACTTTTGTTGTCCGAGAGTTCCCCAATGACCCACGCGGGCTGGTGGGCGTTCAGGTTGATGTCCAGAATGTGAGCCAGGCGCTCCGAGTCCAGGTTGCAGCCGGCTCCGATCACCCTGGTCGGAGGCAGGCCGCTCTGCCTCCACGCCACGTGCGTCATGATGTCCACTGGAGCAAACACAGAACACAGAACACACAGAGGAGAGATGAGCAGAATCACCCAGAGGGGAAGCCCCCCCGTCCCCCCGTTTCCCGTCACCAACCTGGCTGCGAGGCGATGAGCATCACAGCGTTGGGGCTCAGGTGCGCCAGGCTGGGGATGATCCCTCGGTACAAATCCACGTTAGTCTGAACCACCCGCGCGTAGGACTGCTCGCTGCTCCACGCGTTGGCCGTCACCACGACGACTCTGGAGCCGGCAGAGGCCGAGAGGTCTGACAGAGGAGAGGTTAAACGGCAGGTCATTTTACAGCCGTCTTTGAAAGGAAACGCACTTCATCTGTCTAATGAGAGAGCCATTCCCTCCTGCCTCACACACACGCCTGTGCGCTCAGCCAACACATGACACGAGAGCAGCGACACACCTCTGGAAACCTCCACGTTCGGCAGCCTGAAAATCTCCAGGTCTGTGCTGCCGCCTTTGGTGGAGCTCTCGGCGACGTCCATAAAAACGAGTTTATCCACTTTACACTTGCGGGAACACACAGGGGAAAGAAACATCACTTGACATTTAAAACATTTTTTTCCAAAAAGGCTGGAAAATGGAAAGCGACTACCTTGGATAAAATGCTCATCACACAGGCCATCCCCAGGTCCCCTCCCCCGACCACTGAGACTTTGTGGGGCGGTTGCTCGTGGTCCCTGACTCCCCCTGGAATGAACAGGAGTCTCACATCAGCGAGCTGATACCCCCATCAGCCGAAACGAGGCGGCCTTACGGCTGAAGCACCTTCTTTGATTTGAAGTTTTGACACAAACGCCAGGAGCTCGTGGGGGTCTTTGGCGTCCTCTGGGGTCTTGGTGGACAGCGGAGGCTCCTCCTCGAACTTGGTGATCATTTCAGTGAGAAGGCCTGGGACGGATGACCTGGGCTGTGAGGACAAAAGAAAGGGATGAGAGACAGCCCTGCCCCGACACAATTTTCCTCTTTTTTTTTTAACACAGATGGGGGGATAAAACTTTCACACTACTAAACATTAGAAAAATCCGGCCATGCCTAACCCAACAAGATACCCAGCTCTTGGTGCAGTCTGTGGGCATCTCCCGCTCTGACCATTGCATCCCACTCCTGACCGGTACAGTAAGGAGCCTGTACGGTAAAACCGTTACAAATTATCCTGAACGCGGTGGCGCGTCTGGTCTTCGATCAGCCCGCAAAAGTCTCACGTCCCCCCTCTGTTCATTGAGCTCCACTGGTTACCCCCTGGCTGCCTGCATCAAATTCAAGACCCTGCAGCTGGCCTACAAAGTCCTCAAGGGTACGGCTCCTGTCTACCTGAACCCTCTCGCTAAGGCTTATGTCCCAACTCGGTCCCTCCATATTGTGGTCTAGCAGTGCCTTCACCACGCTTAAGACAATCCAGACTGTTTTCATGCATTTTTCCAAGATGGTGGAACGACCTTCCAAGCGCTAGAAGAACAGCAGTGTCCCTGTCTGTCTCCTAAAGATCCACCTCTTCAAAGAGCATCTCCTATCCTAACTCTTCCCCATACTTCTACATTCCTACTACTCTTTCTGTACTTTCCTCTATCTCTTCGCTGTCACCACAGCTTATTGTCAGATTGATAACTGTAACATTGCGTCTACTTTGTAAGTCGCTTTGGATAAAAGCGTCTGCTAAATGCATTAAACACAAACATAAAACTCTCACATGGTCCCAGTTGTGCAGTCCTGGCAGGTACATCCTCCCTCCGGCGTCCACGTGCTTTCCCTCTCTGATCACCATGTTGGACGTGGGTTTCAGATGGCATATGGGAGGGGTGAAGGGGAAGGAGTCCAGGAGCCACAGCTGCACGGGGAAGTTGTAGGAGCGACCTTTCGGACAGGAGGGGAGAGGGTCCAACCAGAGCTCCAGCTCCCACGTCAAAACACAACGCTGGCCGGGGTTTTTTTTAGAAGCTGGTGGGACTTACCTTCGTACCTGACGGGGATGACGCCGTTTAACTTCAGCAGATCTTTCTGGGTGCCGTCAGTGAACGCTGGAAATCGTAAGGTGCGCCATCAGTACTTAAGAAGTGTGTGTGTGTGTGTGGGGGGGGGGGGGGGGGCTGACACTCCAGGAACACCTACTGTAAGTGCCCGTGGACGGCTTCATTCCCGGGTGGAGCCGGTGGATCTTCTGCAGCTCCTCCACAGCGACATCCCGGAACTTGTACTGAAACGTGGGAATGATTCAAGCGTTTACAGTTTTACCCACTGGCAGCGGACAGCCCTGGACCAGGATCCACACTGAGTGGGAGGGGCAAATCTTTACTGGGTTAGCAGCTCTTTTTTGGGGGGGGGGGGGGGGTGACCCTTCAAGATGCTGGTTTCCCTCAGTTTTATCGAGTTCCCACATCTTGGAAGTCTCTCTGGGTGCCACCTTCCTCCCGCCATCCAAGAACAGGCGTGTTTTGATAATCGGTGACTCTAAATTGCCCCTGGGAGTGACTGTGATGTGTGTGTGGTTGTTTGTCTCTGTGTAGCACCAGGTTGTGCCCCGCCCATCTCCCAGTGACAGCTGGGATGGGCTCCCACCCCATCAGGAATAACCGGGACAGCAAATGGACTCACAAGGATTCCCCGGTGGTCCATTCGGAAAGCTAATTTGCTAGGAAGATAATAAACTCAACCCTGGTTAAGTAGTTTCCCTTAAACAGGAGCTGCCTCCTGTCTTCTGAGCTTTGATTCATCTATATTTAAGCCCCTCCAAAAGGTGTTCTATCATCAAAAATAAAAACCACAAATCACTTGTTTTGGGGGTTATGTTGCCTACAGTATTGGATTTTATGGCCACTTTAAGAGCAGAAAGTCCAGGAAAAACGATTAAAGACGGTTTAGGTGGCAGCCACACAAGTCTGCTGCATTCTCCAAACCAACGGGTGGTTTTAAACAGTGCCTGAACAGCACTTTAAACAGATTCCCGTGTCATCGAGGTTTCTGGCTGACAAATAAGTGACGGAGCCTGTTCTGCCTGTAGGATCAGCGCGCCGGCGGGGAGTTAGCCTCCGGAGCTACCCGGTACATACGGAACACGTACAGAAAAGACCAAACCGGAGAGGTTCCTCCTGCTCTGGACCTGTTGAGTGACTGACCTTTGACAGGATGCGCTGTACTTTCTCTGACCCCAGGTCCATCTACTCGGACACAACAGTCAGAGAACAGAAGAATTTTTGTTTTGTTTTTTCCAGTGAAGGAGTTGATGCTGCCGGCAGCTTTCTTTGACTTCTACTTCACATACACAAACTTCCGCAAACTTCCAGGAGAAGCCGAAGGAGTCGTTCGGCAAAACTGACGTCATGAAACGATGCAGCTACCTCCCATTTGTCACCGCGTCTACGGCAAGCTGGGAGGGACGAAAGTGTGCAGTGCGAGGTTTTCTAGACACTCAGTTAATGGCAGGAAAAGAGTAAATTGGACTACAATTTGTGACAAACCCAAGCTCTCAACGTATATTCTAGTCAAAGATGAGGGAAAAAACAACGATTTAAATAAAACCCTTTATGCAATCATCCGTCAGATAATCTTGAAGGTAACAGCATTTAGCGGATTTCTCTAACTATACAATTAATCTTATGCTTGAAAAATATGCAAGTTCTGGTCCAAAATAGCAAATTAACAACACTTGTCATATGTTAGTTAGTTTAGAAAAGAAATCGTAACCTTTCATCCTCCTGGTAGTTAGAGCTCAACCCTTTACAGATGTGGAAAACTGTAAACCCAGCTCTGAGTGGGGTGCGAAATAAATAACATAGAAAACAGGAGAATTTTTCATTATATTCTTGTGTGACTTGTGCATATTTAGTCTTTGAATGTCACTCTTCTTGTCCAAACGATGGGTAAAAAGCAACATGGGCTGAGGTGGACGTGGCTACCGGGCGTCACGTTTTAAGATGGCGGACCCACTCAGAGAGTCCCACGTTTCAAAAGACACAGAGAAGTTCTCTTTTATTCGTGATGACAGGAATGGGGTCTCAGTTAGGTCTTTTCCTTTTGGCTTTTTTCCTTTTTAGCTCCTCTTCCTCCCTTTTCTCCTCCTCCAGATCCTCTTGGACAGCCAGTCGCAAGCTGAGCAGCAAAAAGAGAAGCAAACAGAGCTAAAGGCCCCGGAAGCAGGAACAAAAATCCACACATGCACCTGCAGTCTGACTAGTTTAGCATTTCGTCTTATTACCTTCTAGTTTCCTCTTTCTGAACATCTTTCCAGCTGCTCTCCATGAATTTAAGTGCATAATCGCTCTCATCTTTGTATCTGAGGGAGTCAAAGCAAAGGCATTTATTTCCATGCAGAATCCGGTTTATGATTAAGTGAAATGACTCAATCCTCAACCCAGAACATACACAGACAGAACTTACTTGGTTCGATCATAGCCGAAGATTTGCTTGATGTGCCTGGAGATTTCATCCTGCTCCTCGCCTCCATCGTCGATGAAATCATCCATCTCCGAGTCGTACTCTTCCTCCTCATCCTCGTACTTCCTCTTGTATGCAGATGTTATGGGCGGTAACATCAATCCTAGGAAAGAAAAAGTTCATTCACGTCATAGCGTTAGGGTTAACGTGACATGTTTTCCCCACCGATCACAAAACACTTTAGTCACACTGAAAGGTTTTTCTTTTCCTTTTAAAAAATAAAACAAAACAAAAACAGTAAAATCTCTGCTTTGTGTGATCCAGTAATGATGAAAAAGGCTGTTAAAAATACAGATGAGTGTTTTGGACTCTGATCTTTGGGGGTTGTTTAAGCACGCAGGGCAGGAACTGTTCCACCATGTCGATTTTCATAAATAATGTAAAACATAAATAATTATAAATATTAAATATAGGAATAAAAATATAAATAAAACCATTAAAAAAACTAATCTCTTTGTGTGATCCAGTAATGATGAAAAATGTTGTTAACTCATTCGCTGCCAAAGACGTCTATAGACGTCTTTTCAAATCCGACCGTTCGCTGCCAAAGACGTCTATAGACGTCTTTTATGTTTTTCAATTGCGAGTGACTTGGGGGACGATCGGCGAAAGTTTTTCCGTAAATATCGGCTTCTAGACAGAGTATGGACTAACAAATTTACCCTCTAGGTAGCTGTACCACTTTTGATGGGAGATTAGCATAGATTGTAAGCAAATAAAAACAAACGCAATGGTTCGCTATGAGAGAAATGGCGCCGGTGAGACGCACGTCGAAGAACGGAATAAGGTAGAAACAAAATCTTTTTTCCTGATGAAATAAGAGAGTCTGCTCTTTCTTTTGGTGTGTTCGGTGTTTACATAGTCAAAGCACAAACTATTCTGTGGCTCTTGAAAAATCTGTCAAAATTCTCAAAAAACTCTGGCAGTGAGCGACTCTCTGTTCTGAAAATGGCTGGCAGTCAATGAGTTAATAAATAATAAAATTTAAAAAATTTAAAAAAGGAAAATCTGTTAAAAATGCTGTTAAAAATACAGATCAGTGTTTCAGTCTCTGAACTATGGGGGTTATCTAAACACGCATGGCAGGAACTGTTCCACTATGTTGGTTACAAAGCGCTGAAAGAGGTCATGACATCCTCACAGCCCTGTTAGTTGTGCATATGACCCAATATGAAACACCGGCCCTTACATCATTTTGTAAGGATTAAAAATCGAACTACATGTTGAACTTGGATTTCAGAAACAGGAAGAAAAGAATAGAGAACATTTCTGTGAAGCTACTCGGTCATCCAGGTCGCGGTCAAGCTTGGAAAGGTCAGTCCAGTTGCCTAACTGAACTTTCCAAGCAAGAATGGAGAAGTAAAATGGTTTCACTGGGATCCAAACAAACAGGCTAACCGTGGACTGGAGGGAATACTGTGCACGAGGAATAAATCCTAGTGCACAGTGCGATAGGGCCATCCCGTTCCCCTCCCCGTTCCTCTCACCTGGTGGTCTGTTCATGGCCGGTCTGGGTGGCATTCCCGGCCTGGGCCCCATCCCGGGCCTCTGCTGCATCCCCGGCTGGAGGTGGACCCCCGGCCTGGGCCCGCCGAAGTTCTTAGACGAAATGGTCTCCGACACCACGGTGCACTTTGGTCTTCCGGGACCGGAGCCGAAGCCGCCCGCCTGCCGCCCCGGTAACGGGCCACCGCCGGGGGCTCTGCCCTGCTCGGCTCCGGGGGGCCGGGCCCCGCTGCGCCCGGGGTGTCCCTGCGGGCCGCTCCCACCCGGCCTGGCCTGGGGCGCCCCCCCGGGCCGGGAGACAGGGGCCCCCCCGGGCCTTCCCTGAGGCTGGTTCCCCGCTTTCAGCTGACCGCCGGGGGACGGTCTCATCGCTGCGTTAACACCCGACCTCGCGGCAGAGTTGCTTCCGGGCCTCAGCGGCTCCCCCTTGCTGGGCCTGGTGCCCCCGGCTGTGGGCGCCGGCCTTATGGAGCTACCCTGACTCGGCCTGGTCTGCTGAGGCCTCCCCTGCAGAGGCTTCTGACCCGTTCCGGCTCCACTGGAGGGCCTGGTCCCTGGAACACCTGGAGATCCTTTTTGAAGTAACGACAAACCATCTCTTTTGGAGCTAAGGTCACTTGAGGCGCTGGGTCTGTGGTTAGACGAGGGCCCGGGGCCCACCTGTTTGGCTGAAACCTGAGATGACGTGGCTTTTGACGGGACTTTACTATTTATGGCACCGGACGAGCTCATCTTGGATCTTCCTCTATCGCTTTGTGCGACTTTCTGCCTATCCCTTTCTCTGTCGCCAGCAGAGGGCTTGGACGAAGGATGACCTCGCTCTGCTGTTGATGCCGATTGCAGCTTTTTGCTGGACCCACCGGGCAGACTTGGCCTCTCTGAAGAGTTCTTCTGAGGTCTGTATTGCTTCTGCTCTTTCTCCAGGGAGCCTTTCCTTATCGAACTGGAGCTAGAATGAGACTTTCCATCCCTTTCCCTCTCTACCCTGGAGTCTTTATTTTTGTCGAGCTTCTTAGCCTTGCGCTCCATCTCCAGTTCCCGGATCTCGTCAGCTGTGCGGAGTCTATCTTCCTTTTTCACCACCTTGGCTTTCAGCTCAACTGGCTCGAACTGCTTCTTCTCCGCTAACTTTAGTAAGTCGGCAAAGTTCAGGGGAGATGGACCAGGTTTGGAGGGTCCGCTGGGCTTTTTAGAAAGCAACTTCCCCCCGCTGCCTCCACCGACACCCGGGATCCTTCCCGGTCTTATCACCTCTGGCTCCGGCTCCGGCTCCGAGTCCGTCTGATCATACTCATAGTTATCTTCATCATCCAGCGGGTCAACGGAGTTATTCCTAAACCGGTCATTGTCTTTATCCAGCTCGTCTTGTTTTGAGCCCCTCTTTTTAGGACCCTCTACTAATGGGACACCGTTATAGCCCTTGAAATTGTCCTTAGTTCTGGAGGCCATGGCTCGGGCTTTGCGGTCCGACTTCAACTCAACCCTCTTCGCCAATAGCTCCTCTTTCTTTTTCTTCATCTGCAATTCTGAGAATAAAAACAAAATCATTATAACACATTGTAACACAACTTAACAACAGCAGTATAGCCCGTATGGTTTCTGGCCATGCAGATTTACTAATCATAGATACCTTTCTTTTTGTTTTCCACATGTTGCTTCTTCAGCAGAGCCTGCACAGCTGCAGCACTTACGCCTTTAGACTTGGGGTCCTTTTTGGGTGGTCCAGTTTGTAAACTGTATCTCTTCTGATAAAAGAATGGAGAAAACAGCGGATACAACATGAATCGTGCGATGCAGTTTCAATACAAAATAAACTAACTAGTGGGTTGTAGCATGCGTAGATCACCATTCAGAGGATCTATTACACGAGGCAGGTTAGCAAACTTCCACGGCTCAGCACTCAGACACGGGGCTGACGGTTTAGCGGCTAGCCTCACGGTCGGACCCCCATTGACAGATGGTTGGGGTTTTTTTGTGGGCTGACATTGCAGCCCACGAGTACACATTTAACTAAGTAGCCGTCACCAATACGAGGTACTGCCTTTAACCCACCTGTACGTTGCTGAGTCCCTGGTTTTGAGACGCGATATTCAATATGTTGTCAAAGTCCATCATTCCGGTCGAAGATGATGAAACCTCGATTTCGCCGACCCAGCAAAACTCAGCCAAGACAGCCGAGGATACCGTGTAGCTTGTTAGCGATATCAAAATCCGACGAACTAGACAGCTAGGTGGAAAATAGCCTCGTTGGGACAGAGCCTGTGAGGGGAAAACGTGTTCTCTGAAGCGTTAAACCTACTTTGCTTCGTTCCTTTAAGATAGCATGCGCTAGCGAAGTTAGCTAAGATTACATTTACTACTGTAACGTCAGCTAACTGTGACGTCCGCCAAGACGAACTTGTCCTTCTTTACAGATAAGACGTGGAACTAAAGTATGATCCATCTAAATAGGTGCGTGGTTAAATACAAAAAACAATCAGTCATTATTAAAGCCGGTTGTTAGTTGAGACAGGCAGTGAGAAAGAACGAATATTAAAGGTCCAAAGAGGAATGTACGGAAGTGAGATAACTCCCTCTTACGCACTTCCGTCTTTGTGTGCACACTCGTTTGGTCGGCTGTAAATTCAGACGAGGGAGCGGGGGGTGAGCTATCTTGGCCGTAACTGTAGGCTTGAGGCTTCCATAAATCTTGAACTTTGCCGAAAAAAGAAAACAACTGTGTAAAGGTGTTTACAAAAGTTACAGGATGGTTTAATACAACAAGTAACGTCTCTAAAAATATGCATTTATTCGTTGAAAATTTGTATTATACGCTTGATGTCTTGATTCTAAATGCTTTATGTCCATTCCGTTCCCGTTTTTAAACTTTTGTCCGCGTTTTGTGTGACACGTGAGCACAGGGTTTCCTTACGCAATGTCCGCTGTAAAAATTTGACAGATTCAGCCCACATGATGTCGCTACTTTTTTCGCTTTTGTAGAATACTCTAGAAATGTGAAGTAAAGCGTCTCAATAGGATTTTTTGTGGCATGTGGAACCACAGGGTTTCCCGTTGAGGACCAATTTCGAGTGTATTTTTCGAATTCGTGTAACTAACGTACTCAGCAGTGTGCATTTAAAAATGAAGTTGTTGTTTTTTAAACACAGGGCACACAATGCTATCTCAATAAAAAAAACAGTTAAATAAATCACTACACTGAGTCATCTGAACTTTAGTCTTTTTTAAATGTTTGTATACATTGAAACTATTGTATTTTATTACTTTTTCGTCTTTCCTTCTAAAATAAATAACTGATTTTTTCGAATTTTTTGTCGATATTTACATTTATTAAGGTGAAACCAATGACCTTTGTTGCATCCTATGAAAGTTGAACATGGTCAGGATCAGATTAAGGATGGCCTGATTGCTATTAAATATTGGTTTTCTATTCGAACTTCCCTTCAATGTATTCATGTTTGATTATGCCAAGTGATTTAATATCCCAAAGAGGGAAACTTGAAAGGATTCATCCATCAGCAGAATCTCGTTAATCTGTGCATAAAACTGGAAGTATGTCAAACCACTAATCCAACAGTAACATGCAATGTACATAATCTTACTTAAATATGGCTAATTTCAGATGCCATATAACATGTGACACAGAGGTAACAAACCAAATCTGTAATACTATAGCTGAATTTAGCTGCAATTTCCTTTGTGCCGGTGTTCTGTCAGGTCAGCATGCCCGTCAGACCAGCATACCCATAGTTTTACGCATGCGCGAACATGGTTGCGCATGCGTAATACTGCGAACAATTGCGAACACTTGGAGAATCCGTCAGATCGCCATACCTTTCGAAAAACACCAAATCCGAATACCTGTACATACATTTTGAAATGGCAAATTAATCTTATCAAAGTGTATGCTGACGGGCTGATCTGAAGGGCTAGGTATGCTCATCTGACGGACTAAGTATGCTGATCTGACGGACTAAGTATGCTGATCTGACGGGCTATGCTGATTTGACGGACTAAGTATGCTGATTTGACGGACTAAGTTTACTAATCTGACGGACTAAGTATGCTGATTTGACGGACTAAGTTTACTAATCTGACGCGCTAAGTATGCTGATCTGACGGACTAAGTATGCTGATTTGACGGACTAAGTATGCTGATTTGACAGACTAAGTATGCTGATCGGACGGGCAGATCTAACGGGCTAGGTGTGCTGATCTGGTGTGCTTATCCCATCAGATCATCATACTTATCCCGTCAGATCGCCATACCTAGCCCGTCAGATCGTCATACCTGAGAACATGACATGTTTTGTTTAGAGACTGCAAAGATTATCTTTTGGAAAATCAAAAAAATGTTTCAAAATGTAAGAATGTGAATACTCAATATAGAATAAACAGATTACAGTAGCTTTTTAACATCAGAGCAAATACAGGAATAGAGGAATACATGGATGAAGACATTAGCCAGACTGGAAAAACGTATATGGAAACATTATATTGGCGACATGCAGCGATACGCCGACAGACACCAACATGCAGCGATACGCCGACAGACACCAACAGCCCGGTTTGGGATGGATTTCGCAATCAGAGGTTCAGCTCGGCTCCTTGCTGCCGCACATCACGTTTCAGCCCGTAGTTCAACAGAAAATGTGAAATTTCAGCGATTTTGACAATTAAAATGATCGCAATTAGTCATACATAAAGATCGGCGGACAAATAATAATATGTCATCGTATGTTTTGTCTTGTGAGGATGACCGCACGTACCATAAATATATATACACAGCTATATAATTGCAGTCTCTGAGGCTGTGCAAGTTGAAAACCTTGGAAAAGAATCATTTTCTCAGATTATTACGTATGTTGGCACTCGGCATCCCCTACCGGTAGCCCCCTACCGGACCCCGGCACCGGTAGCCCGCCCCCGCCCCCCCCTCCCCAAATCTTTGCTTGAATCTGCTTTTCCTTAGTTTGGATTCTCATTGGTTTGTTTTTAGTCATGTGACTTGTTTTTAGTCATGTGACAAAAACAAGGAAGTGTGCGGGCTACCGCGGTAAAAGACGAAAAACGGAAAACCGGGAATACCGGGAAAACCGGGGAATATCGGGGAAAACGGCCACCGTGGGAGGGTGACAACCGACCCCGGTTCGATATCACTGTACCAGTAGCCCCGCTCCGAACCCCGGTATCGCGGGAGCCCGGGGGCGCAGTAGCCCCTGTAGCCCCCCCTCCGGCCGGTAGCCCGGTTGCCCGGTAGCCCCCCCTCCGGCTCCTTACCTTGTTCGTCCGTTGCAGTGAGAGTCCGCCATCTTGCCATTTGAGCAAATTTAAATCACTCTGGAATTTGGAAACAAAAAAATCAGGGGTTTTCAAAACATTTAGGGAAACTCCAGATGGGAAAACAATTAAAAGTTGCAAAATGACATTTAGTCTTTCAAATCTTAATTTTAAACTGTAAACAAGGAAAAAAGTACAAGTAGCTTATAACTGTACTTATAATATAGAATGAATATGACTGTTTTGAAAATATAAAGTAAAATTTAGGGGGACATTATCGCTTTAGGAATGCTTTTATTGTTGAATATGTTTCTGTCCTTGTACAAACATTTAAAATCTCAGCACTTTGAGTTCTTGTCAGAGGTTTTTCTCAAATACAACATTCAGCACAAATATTAACAATTGTAAACATAAAACAACTCCACATTACATTGTACTAATTAGATATTACAAAGCTTGCCACTGCTTTTCTGACTGATGCTGAGCCCAGTTCTGTTCTCTACTTTTGCTTTCAGCATATTCATCAGCGCACACACTAACCAGTAGGATGACTAAACATTCAGGTATGATCATTTTCATGGGACAGAAAGATGTTTGGAATTATTTATTGTGTGCAAAAGTTTCTAAAAAAGCCTTTAAGAGAATGTTTTCCTGGTACAGCTATTGAAGGCTCAAGAGTAGCAAACAACAATGAAACCCATACAACTTAAATCAATGTTAAACCTTTTCTAATGAATATAAAGAGAGAGAAATATATATCTAAATAATTTGTGCTAAAGACATCAAGTTATCCCAATACACATTGCTGGAGATGGCATTGATTCACATTTCATTTGGAATTCTTCCAGGCATCCCGCATTGATTTTTCGGTGACACACGACAGAATGAGACATTTTCGTATCTTCCATGTAGCTGATTATAAGCACAGCAACATTCATTACTCTTCATGTCAGGCTTTTTGCATAAAATCCAACCCCTGACCCCATCCAACCGATTACCACCGGATTGTCTTGCGCAACAGATATTAAGATCTATCCATCAAACAGAGGAGCTCCATTCCAGAAAGATGTAAATAAAGGCCATCTGCTTCGATATGTAAACAGCACCCAAACTCCTCCTATCCGGGCGTCCCTCACGCTTTGTCCCGCCCCCTTGTTGAAGTTCTCTGCCCCTATTGGTCAAATCTAAAGGCCTGCCTACGTTTCCTTCCTTCGGTTTCCTCCTACTTGACGTCGGACCGCCCACCGGATCGAGGACAAAAACAATCGGCATCCCTCTGACAGTTCAGCACAAACAAGAAGATTCACGCGAATTAAACCCACTGTACCTCATACACCGACATTGATAGCACCAAGGGAGAAATGGTTTCTCCGGTAACAGTGGTAAGTATCTGCAACTGACCGACATTGGGAATTTTTTTTAAAAAATATGAAGATAAAACAGTCCAAACAATAGTGCTAGTTTAGCTAGTTACATGGTAAGGATACGTCCGAGGATAAAATCCACTGAATATGGCTCTGATACAGTGTTCATTTTCAACTACGTCGTGTTACTGACTCACCTTTTATTTTCGTTATTATTCAAATCTTTTTGCTCTTAGTCTCGGAAGGCCAGCGCGTGCTCTCCGTGGCATCATCCAATAGCTGATAAATAAGACTGTAACCGCGGGGAAACTGTTCTGCGAGTTGTCTGCGTGTGTCTGAGAGATAGCCTACTTTTTATCTTATGCTTTGCACTTGTGTTTGCAGGAAACCCGTTGCAGGAACTTTTCTAGTCAGCGTAACCGTTTCCTTATGCGTTTTTTCTGACGATTGCTCCTTCTAGACACTTCACACGCACACTGACGTTCCCACAGACTTCAGACTGCAGCCCCTCACAAAAAAGCAAACGTGTCACGTGACCAATTTTTCTTTTCTTTTCTTTTTTTTCTTTTCTTTTTTTGTTTTAGTGTTCTATCCCTTTTTTACCCCTTTCCCCAAACCCCTGAAGTGACGCATGCGCTCAGCAGAGTCTGGCTGTGGCTTTCCTTTCATCTGCCCACAGCTTAGTTTGATGTTGCTGTTTCCTGCCCTGTCCATTGGCTCCTGCAGCATCTAATATGACTAGTCTCCATTCTGACAAAAACATGGTATGTACATGAATAATTAAAGCGCCCTCAGCGTTCCCTCGCTTTAAAAGAGTCTCTGTGACATGTTCCGTTACATTTGCAGGAGCCTTTGGTGTGTGGCATGTCGGTCTGGAGTAAGCTCTGTCTGTCTGCCTGTGCCTGTCTGGATGTGATAAGGATGCTGAGCAGGTTTTGGGTTTGCCTGTCCATTTTTTAAAGCAGGATCCCATGGCTGCAGTGGACTGGGATGAGTGGGATCCAGAGCAGGAATGGGCTACTCAAAGACCCATGTCCTGCAGGTTTGAAATGTTTCCCTGCTTTAATGCAGCTGATTCAAGTGTGAGTGTTAAGCTTTCTTTTTATCCATGAATCCCGACTTGGTTTTAATAACCACTAACGTGTCCAGTCCAGTCTGGTGAACAAACTGCTGTTTGTATAAGGGAGTACATCGACTTTTGTCTTTCACACTGCTGCCTCATGTCCTCGAGTCTTTTAACTGAGCTGCACCGATTTAGTTTAATGTTCCTTTAGGTTTTTTTGAAGTGGGAAAATGCTGTGTATACTGTGGTGCTTTGTGCTGTCTGCGAATGACCTTTAGTCATCTTTGGACCCGAGCAGCTGTAGGGTGAGTGGAAAAAAGGAGTTCTGTGGTACCACATTGGAAATAACCTTGTCAAATGGTTACATTGCCCATTGTGCCTTTCAGAACCGTCCTTTTGTTTGACTATATACAGGGCTTAAAACATTTCCGTGTATCATATTTCAGACACAGTGAATTCACGAGACAGAGTGGTTGAATAGATCTTAAATGGATGCTACTCAGTGCTTCAAAGCTGCTTTATGTTATAGCTGACAGCTGCCTGGTTCCTCCTGGACTGCAGCTCAAGGAAAAGAAACTGCAGAAAGTTTGGCCACTTATACGGGCACAAATAAGTGAGCAACCATTGAACATTTTCCAGCATCTGAATTAGTGTTGCTCTCTAACTTGCAAACTGCTCTGATATGCTAATCAAAGACTGAAGTTGAGTGGAAACGGAATTGGCAGATTGCTTGTAGTTGTATTTTCTGGAGGAGGATAACAAGGGAGCCATTCTACTGAGGTGTGCACTTAACTCTCTTATAGCTGCAACCGTGCAAGTACAGTTAATGATCAACTGTATCGTTGTTAACAGGGAACAGAGACCGCTGTGTGGGATCAAGCACATTTACAAACAGCTTTTTATTTGGAAGGGATTTGTCCTTTTAAACGGGGTGGCATGTTCTTTTTTTCTCTTCAACAGTTGAATGTCAGAAAAGACAAACAGTCATTGCCAATGTCTCCCATCCTCATTGCGTCCAGCAGATGAACTGATGATAATGTGGGAATGGAATAGGATAAAGTAAGGCTTGACCTTTTACAATGCTGTGCAACCAACCCTACAAAATGAACGGAAATGTGAGGCTTACCCTGAGAGAAATTCAGCCATTTCAACCACCTCAGGACAGTTAAGGATTTACATTGAGAGGCTGTGCTTTCTTGAATGAGTAATTTACCCCGGTCCTCCACATTTAAAGGTATTCCTAACTTATTGGGACGATGGGAAATGCAACAGCTGTAATTACAGGTGTTGTTACAGAGTAATAGGTAGATGTTATCATGTGGTAATTTAGCTGAAAGTCACACTCCTTTTCTCACCTTTTCTTTTTCTTAATGTGCAGAGAGGAGGAAAATGCACAAACAGCAGTGGAAATCAAGGCTGAAGAGAACTTTCCAAACATAGCATGAACAAGACCAAAGGTTATGGGAAGTACTAACTTCCTCCCACGTCCTTCCCGCTTCTGGATTCACTTCTCAAACCACCAAACGTGGGCTGCTCACAAGCTTTTTTTGTCCCAAAAAAAACATGTCAAACTCACCTTTGCTTCCAGATAAAGATGCTTCACTAAACACTATGAAATATCATTCACCTCCCATTACACACCTCGCATTAGTTCAGCCTCAGTGAAAACGCCCTCTCATACAGCTTGGACTAGCAGGAGTCTGTCAGACATGATTGCACAGACTGTCTGAGGAGGAGTTCAAAGTTGCTCAGTACCCCTGATTTATTGCTCAGATTGTGTCTTTTATCGCAATCATTTTTCTGCAAATTCGATAATAATCTAGAATTTTCAAGGAAAAATTAAACAAATTCTAGTCAGTAAAACACATCACGTCATAGAATCTTTGATTGATCTTTACACCTTTTTTCACATATCACCCATAATATTGAGAATCCCGAATCCTTCAAAGCCTTGTAACATGCCGAATTGCTTATAATGTTTCAGTAACATAGAAAGTGACGAATAAAATGCACTTTGGAATAGTTAAAGCAAATGTCTCGTCTTGACAAACAGAACAGAAAGTGTCTCGGCCAGAGCCAGTCCTCGGTCCTCTGGAGCTTTGTATACTCTGCAATCAGAAGTTAATCACAGAGCGGACGGAGCCAGTGTGGTTCAGCTGAAATGCGTTTTCTCTTTTTTTGAGCCGGGAGTCTTGGCAGCAGAATGCTGAGTACTCTCCCAATGTCGGTCTTAGGCTCTTCAGTCAACATCTGTACTCAGTTGCTGAAAGGTGCAGTTTTTAAAACTCTAATGGGAACCCGAGAAGTAACCTGTTAGCTAAAGGTCTTTCTTAATCTTTAGTCCATGTAAACTGCTGTGG